>JABUQX010073110.1:12500-17500 GCA_015478945.1 Trachelipus rathkii
TCCCCAGGGCCCCAGCAGGGGGTCATTTATGGGTTAAGAAATGACACAAAATGACATATCTTAGCAAAAGAGGTGTTAGAGTCATGTATCTTCTTCAAACTTGGCATGTCTTCCTTATATGTTGCAACATTGTTGCATGTTCCAATGTTTCAACGCCTTACGTCAAAGGGTTGGGGCCCCTCCCCCTTAAATTAAAAATGACTTAGAAGCTGAAAAGTTGGTGAGTGTATAGAGGAGAAAAATGAAATAGATGGCTATGTTTAAATTATTTGGCGAACCATATGGGGCCGGAGCCGGAGCCGGAGCTGGTGGTTGCGGTGCCAGAATGGAATTCTGGCTCCAGCTACATATTAGAACAAATGAGGTGTCTACATCTATGTTTTCAACGGTGTAGAATTCATTTTTGGGGTTTTCAGAACCCCAAAATGAGTTTGAGACCCCCCTCTCGAAGGGGGGTCCCCCCTGAAAAAAGAAGAAAAGCTTAGAAGAAGACGAAAGAAGATGAATGTAGGAAAAGAAGAAGAAGAAGGAAAAAGAAGAAGGTCTCGCATGGCGGATCAAATGAGTGATTGTATGTGTAGGTACCGACACCGGTGTGGAGCCGGTGCGGTGCTGAATTAGTAAAAATGTACTTAACATCTTGATATTAGTGTACTTATATATGTTTTTAATAACATAGATCTCATTTTTGAGGTTTCCAAAACTCTCAAATGAGTCTGAGAACCCCTCTTCAGGGGGTTTCTACTGAAAAAAGAAGAAAAAGCGGTGAGGAAGATGCATTATGCTGAATCACGGTTTCAACTCTCTAAACGATCGCAGGGTTGGCATGACCGAACGCGAGGTTGCCCCGCGCCCGCAGGCGCGCCCCGGCCCGGAAACGACGCGAGCGCCCGCAGGCGCAATATTACTGCGCGAACGCTAAATATATTTCTTAGTTGTAACGTTAATAAAAGTGTTTACATTACTTTGTATTTTCTTTTCAAGTAATCCGTTTTCTGTACTATGAAACAGTTATTTTATTTTATACTTAAACTTTCTTAATTTTTTTTTTTTATTATTTATACAAAACCCTTGTTCACTGTTAAATTTTTGTAATAAAAACATATTTTTTCTACCTTAAAGCTATAACTCAATAAGGCAGTAGCGCAAATAGCCCCAGAGGGCCCCTCCCTTCACCCTGGCTATGCGCTATGTCTTTACTGCTTTATTGTCTTACTGTAGGGTTTTACTGTTTCAAGTCCTGTCCGAAACACACATTCTGGTGGAAAAATAACTTCATTAAACTTTGGAATATTTATATATATATATAGTATATATATATATTAATATATTATATAATATATATATATATTATATAATATATATATATATATATTATATATTATATATATATATATATATATAGAGAGAGAGAGATAGAGAGGAGAGAGAGAGGAGAGAGAAGAGGAGAGAGAGAGGAGAGAGAGAGGAGGAGGAGAGAAAAGTCTTTTTACTTATGATGAAAAAATTTTATTAAACAGTTAGTATATTAGTAAAATTTACAAAATGCGTACATGTATAAATAAAACTTTCACCTCCAACCGCAAACATCCTGATGATCCCCACATGGAAATGTAACATATTCCCCCGATATCTCATTTCTTATAGTTGTTATTATATAAGTTATTAACCTCTTCTTTGAATGTTCATCAAGATCTTGGTGGTTAAAGCACGTATCTTGGAAGAAATTTTTAGATGGATAGGGAGTGGTATCTTCATTTTAAATCGTTCCACATTGACTATAAATGTTTTAAACACATTGCATGTTTCCTTAATTTTCTCTATATGTCCATCCAATATAGGTATCATATTATTATACTTTAATGTTATATCGAAGTATGTAATCTCGTGTCCCTCTTTCTTAGCAGCTGATGCTCTTACTCTGTAACCATAGACATCATCAGATGCATATACAATGCGGATTTTTGATGGATCACGTGGAGTGTAAGGATGCCTAGTCGAAAAATCTGAATTATAATTGACACATGTATACCAGGTTTTTAAAATAAACCAGCACCTTTGAATATATGTTATAAGTCCCATAGCTATACCTTTTTAAATGTATTACAAAACACAGCTATGGTTACGATGGTTGGTTCTCAACTGAATATCATATTCACAGGTTTGTAACCAGCAACCTTTAAAAATACGTGACGTCATAAACATGAATTTTCCTGAAAACTTTATCTTTTCAGCTTTATATACAATGTGAAATTTTATGAATCATTAACTTTTACAGTTCTGTATACATTTAACTCTGGAGATATATATATATATATATATATATATATATATATAAAATTTTAATATAATTATATATATATATATAATCTATGATATATATATATATATATATATATATATATATATATATATATATAATATATATATATATATATATATATATAATAAAGTTTAAGGGTATAAAATCGAGTTTTTCATTTTAAAGCATTTATTACATAATTAGAAACTATAAAATCATTGACATACAAATTTTTAGCATCAAATATATTTAAAAGTTTATTTTCAATCAAATTTTGTGTTTTAAAGAAAACGTTATTTAAAATAAATACAATAAACTCCACATAAATTAGAGTATGATGGCTGAACGTAAGACATAGTTTTTTAAATATAATTTAATTAACATTACTTATATTTAAAAATGAGTAGGAATATGATTATTCAGTATAAATTTTAAAATACCAAAAAACAATCAGATGACAATGCCATTTTTTAATCTATAAAAACAGAAAATCCAGTGTCCTCTGTTGTTAATATTGCGATGTGAAGGTGTTGACAACGTATGAAACCGGTACAATCCCTCTCCTTCCTCCGTTGCTAGTTTTTAAACAGAGATCCACTTCGTTAATAGCAAGAAGTAACTCTTCCTAATAAATTTCGCGAGGTTCGTTTTTTTTTTTATAAAAAATAAAAACAGAGCGGGGAAACGTACATAAGTATTTATTTATTACTCTTTCTCATTCATTATAACTAACTAACATTTTTAAAAATGACTACCAGATAATTTCAATATTCAAAATAACGTTGCGTGACTCTGTCAATTTCAATGAGCTGCGGTGTTCCAGATAAACAAGACAGTGATTGGTTGATTGTAAGACCTTCCACTATGGAGAGACTTAACCCTATGTACCCTTTTCTTAAAAATGTTTAAATATTAGTCGTTTTACAAGCTGAAAAGGTCAGCGTGAGTGATCGTAAGCATATAATTACTATTCTTAGCGTAATTCTTCAAGATCTATACCTGTCCCGCTGTCATTGCATGAAACAGTATTAGCTATTAGGTCGTTAAAAGGGGTCGTGAACATAGAGATTGCGATCCATTGTATAACATTTCATAGTCCCGACCGTAAGGTTGACCGTTTACATGTAGACTGATACCTCTAAGTCCAAAAGGGGTGAATTTATAGGCTGATTTTTTATAATTCCCTGAGTATGCTTCATGTTCAACAATACCTATTATTACTTTCTGAGGCAGATTACCATTCACAATGTTGGGGATATTGATACTCGATAATCCCTGTGTAAAGTTAAACAACTTTGTTTCCACTCGTTTGATAGGATACTTTGCTGTAGTATTCAAGAGAGATTTTTCGATTTCCAAATGTCTCTGGGGTAGTAATTTCACTTTTCTAACATAGAGATAGGCTTCTAACAACTTGTAAACAGGTTCAGGACATACAGCCGTAGCAGTAGGTTTACTTTTTATTTTAAGAGCGAATTTAGGATTTGAGCGGGTTAATCGAATTCTAGTATCTACAGCTGGTAGAATAAGTCTTTCTTGAGAGAAGATGTCACCGTTTAAACGTCCGTAAAATTCGTATGTGTTCTTTGTGGTTTTACCAGCTTTATCTATATGTGCAGCCTCGTCTTTGAAACTATAAAAACCGCAAGACTGGAGATGAGACTGTTTAGCATCGTCGGAATAATTTAATAAATGTTCTATATAACTTCTATAAGGATAATTTGCAGCTGATGCACCTAATGAAGTTTCATTGAGATACACTTCAATCTGATTAAAACAGGTATACAGGAAATTGGATTCTGTGTATACTATGTGATCGTCAGATGATGGAAGGTCTGTACCATCGGGCTTCGTCAGTTTCGTTTTCAGATATAAAAACACGTTGGATGGATCTAAATACTGATCCGAAGTACCTGGTATATTGAACTCGAGAGGGACATCGGTGTTGGTAATTGAATGTATAGGGTTGATGCTGATGAAATTGGTTTCAGTTACACTAATCTGGGTGGGGTTCATCGAGAAGAGATCCAGTTCACTCTTACAGCAGTCTGGACTAGAAGGATGGAGGAAATGCATCTTGTATGTGAGGGTGCTGACCGTATAATGAGCGGTTCGGTGGTTTAGCTTTTCTTATATTCGGTCCCAGTATGATGATGATGTTTATGTAAAAGATGCCAGTTAGTAATTAAATAGCAAATACATCATTGCATTTTTTCTTTTGAGGTCTTTTAGTCTTAACCTTTTTCTTAACGCATATTTTCATACGTTTTTTACCTTGACCCGTCATTTTGCGTCTTATTTTTCGCTTTACATCATCCAACATCTCATCTGAAACATCTGTAATTCGCCTTTTTAGGGACTCGCGAGGGTTAGCTCCTGTTGCTATATCCTGTAACGTATGCATCCCTGTTCGTATAGCTTTTTTACCTATATATTCACCTCCTCTTCTAAATAGAGGCATTGCACTTCTCCATAATTTAGAGAAAAATCCACCCAGTCCATACCCTCTTTGTAATTTTGTTCCAACGAATACCCTATCGTTATACATTATTAACGGAGCTTCTATCAGGCACTATCTTTACACTGTGAGAGTAAGTTAATGAATGAATAAATATAACTAACTACATCACTTATATATAATCTTACACCTATCCTTATTTCTAGAAGGTTTTCTAACAGTATATATGGAAGATTTTCT
>JABUQX010073110.1:27500-44766 GCA_015478945.1 Trachelipus rathkii
TGTATAGGACTTCCTGTTGCTGATGAAATCTGACATTATGCAGTTCGTGTGGCTTGCGTTACATCTGGATCAGATGAGAGATTTTCTAATGATAATTTTATTGGGCTAAAATTTTTAAAAAATATCCTCTAATTGATTTATACTTGGCAGACCATGGTGTTTTGCAAAACAATGGTATATTTGCTACCAAATTTCTGTGTGACATACTTTCACGGAAGAATTTTATAACGTTTTACAATTTCAACAGTGTTTCGAAATTCTGGAGTAGCATTTAGGTCATTAATTACTAAATTTAAACGATGGGAACAACAATGAAAAAAATTGGCTTTAGGGTACTGATCTCTTATTAACTTTTGAACTCCATTTTCTTTGCTAGCTATGGTAAAGCACCCATCAAACCCAAGTCCAAAAA
Source organism: Trachelipus rathkii (assembly GCA_015478945.1). NCBI lineage: Eukaryota > Metazoa > Arthropoda > Malacostraca > Isopoda > Trachelipodidae > Trachelipus > Trachelipus rathkii. The sequence continues at coordinate 27,913 of JABUQX010073110.1, forward strand.
GTTTATTCATATTTAAATTGTATATATCTCGTGTAGAAGACAATGTAGCTCTTGCTATGTCTTCAGCTTTTAGTTTTTTAAGAGTAGTAGAGCCTAGAAATTATAGTATATTGAGATCCTTATCAACGAAGCGAACACCAATCGATAGCTGTTCTGTCCCGGATATGCCTGCTGTCTCGTCTGATATTCACAATTGTTTACTTCATTCTCAATTTCATTACATATCAGCTTTTCACAAATAAATATGTCCATGCTGAATCATATGTGATGTGTATTTGGCCTTTGGTCCGCTTGTTTTCAAATGTTCCATAAGAACAACATATCCAGCTTCTTCTTTGAATTTAAAAATCGGAAAAATTGTCGGTATCTGCAGTGCTATCACGAATAGCGATATCATGGGTGCTACAAAATATTAAGGTAGAAATTATATGTACCAATTTTTGCCTATTTTTTTTTGAAAAACTAAGCGCTCAGCAACATGCAGTTGTGCCGTTACTCTAACACGCTTATTTAATATTATTTGCTTGAAATTCTTTGCTGCTACTGTGACATCTTTATGACATTCTGAATTTACATGGGCTTTGCCACGTGAATGCATTTCTTCATATTTTCTAAATAGCTTTTCGATAAATGAGCCAAATATGCCTCTTTTGATAGAAGGTCTAAATAAGACACACAATCTACAAAACGGTCCTTTCAATACTTTCAAATACGCCAGCCAAGAATTGTATAGATCTAGTCATTCATAAAGAAGAGGCCTCTTTCCCTCTTCAACATCTTTAAATTGAATTTAATTGATGGTTTGTACGGTTTCGTTAATAGGTCAAAATTTAATCCATCTTTATTATTGGTTGTAATTATCCAGGATAATTTCCTCTTGGTACGTTATATCTCAAGCAGCAACACTACTAAATTTAGTATCATTAACAGGACTGGCCTCAATATCACTTGAATTATCATCATCATTACCAGAAACCACTAAATGAGTTCATATATAGTTTGCTCAATCACAAGTGAATTGCTGTTAGCAATCATAGGCCCTTTAATTTTAAACTTTTCCATATTTCAGTATTACTTTGTCAGATAATAATAATAATAATAATAATAATAATAATAATAATAATAATAATAATAATAATAATAATAATAATAATAATAATAATGGGTGACAAACATAAAAAAACAATAGGCAATTTTTCCTCTTCATTTTCGGAAATTTTTACCTACCCCCGTTACTTCGTTCGGCTTCTCAAGCGCACAAGCAGTTACCCCGTTTTCCCCTCCTATTTGCAAACTTTTCTTCTCATCAACAGCTCTCAGTATCTCATCTTACAATTCCTATTATGATGCAGAGCAAATAAAAATCAATTATGCATCTAAAATCTGTATACCTCGTTTAAAAAAAAATGGATACAATTTAGAATTATTTTCAACGTGCTACGATTTTCGGATTGGGGCATTACCGCAACAGCGAATGTATGGATCGGGGTATACATGAGGGATGTTACAAGGGGGAATGGCCAGGGTAGGCATGGCCCTTCCCTACATTTTCAGTCACAAAGTATCACAAGATAAAAAAATAATTTTATATATATATATATATATATATATATATATATATATATATATATATATATATATATATATATATATATATATATATATATATATATATATATATTTATATATATATATATATATATATATATATATATATATATATATATATATATATATATATATATATATATATATATATATATATATATATATATATATATATATATATATATATATATATATATATATATTATATATATATATATATGATATATATATATATATATATATAGTCTTGCACTACATCTATTTATGTATGGGAGTGTGCTCTAACCTCGTTACGTTTTTGCACTACATCTTTTTGTGTATGGACGGGTTTTTTATCCTCGTTACGTTTTTGCAATGCAGGTAAATATTGAACAGTGGTACGCTATCAAAGCTTATGGAATGCCACTCTATCGAGAACTATGCTTTCAAAGAGGGCCGAGAAAATGTTCAAGACGACCCCCTCGTTGTGGAAGACCAATCTCGTCAACAAACGATGAAAATGTGGAAGTTGTTAGAGCTGTGATGGAGAGAGACCGCCGGTTCAATGTCAGAGTGATTGCAGAAGAAACTGGTTTGGATAAAAATGCAGTTCATAGAATTTTAACGAATTATTTGCACATGCGAAAAATTTGTGCAAAACTAATGCCGAAAGACTTGTCTGTGGAGCAGAAAGCTAACAAGGTCAAAATTTGTTAATATTTACTTGAAAGACTCGAAATGGAGTACAATTTTTTGGATAAAGTTATAACAGGCGATGAATCATGGGTTTTTTAGTACGATCCTGAAATCAAACGGCAAAGTGCGGAATGGCACATAAAAAATTTTCCTCGTCCGAAGAAAGCACGTATGAGCAAGTCCAAGGTGAAAAAACTGATTATTGTTTTTTTTCGAACGCCTTGGTATTGTGCACAAGGAATTTGTATCTTCAGGACAGACAGGACAGACAGGACAGACAGTTAATCACGTCTTTTACAAAGATGTCTTAGAAAGACTTCGAAAACGAGTTCAGCGAATCAGAACAGACATTGCAGACGATTGGGTGCTGCACCACGATAACGCGCCACCTCACACTGCGCTCTCAATTATAATTTCTGGTGAAGAAAAACATTCAAGTACTTCCATATCCTCCATACAGCCCATATCTAACTCCGTACGATTTCTACCTCTTCCCTAAATTGAAAATGAAGTTGAAGGGTCATCATTTTGGGACGGTGAAAAACATAAAAAATATTGTGGGTCATTATTTTGGGACGGTGAAAAACATAAAAAATATTGTAACACGTGAACTAAACACACTTCAGTAAAATAACTTCCGGTATTGCTATAAACAGTTAAAGAAACGTTGGAACCGCTGTGTAACCTCCTATGGGTTATACTTAGAAGGAGATAACTTGTAATTTCATGTCAGTCCAATACATAATTAAATACTACATCAGTACACTTACTTTTGGGACATAACATATATATATATATATATATATATATATATATATATATATATATATATATATATATATATATATATATATATATATATATATATATATATATATATATATTTATATATATATTTATATATTATTAATATATATAATATATATATTATTAGACGCACGTTGAATTTAATTGAGTAGCATACCCCTAATATTGTTACTGTTTTCAAAAAAAGCCCGCACAATGAATTTCATCCAAAAACAATCATATTTAGTGCTGCCGCCAGGCACCTGAAATGTGTTATAAAATGTCTTAAATGTCGAATTTCCACACCACCACATATGGTAACGACAGCTGGCGTGTTTTTTTTTAACGTGGTATCCCAAATAGGCGTAATCCACAAAGGTACACTTAATAATTACTCCAAAGATGCCTTTCTCATTTCAGACTTTGTTGATTTTGGAAACACAGCTCTGTGCTTTTCTACGATCTGCAAGATATACTGCAGCTGCTCTTCATTTTTGTAAGATGGGTGTTAAAGGACTGTAATAAAGCAACAGAACTTTCAGAATTATCATTAACAACATTCATTTTTTCTACATTATTTTTTGCCATAATGTAATCATCATTTTTACTCCATTCTGAAGGATCGGACTGAATAAATGATATTGGAAGTGGCAACTTCTCGAAGAAAAGTTTGGTTATGAGGTAATGAAACTTGTGAGTGTGTGTTCTGAAACAACATTATCAGTATAATCAAGACTTATTCTGTTGGAAGGCCTTTCCACAGATGACTTATCTAAAGCTTGAACCATTTGCAGCTTCATATCATTATTGACTTCATCATCAAAGAATGCGAGAGGCACCAGCTCCTCGTTCAGGTACCACAAGTGCCGACAGAGAGCTTTTGCAACTGCAGATACGTCTTTTTCGTCATAATCCTTAAGTTTCTGGAGAAATTGCAGGGCAGTTCTTAGTGATTTTGGCACACTAGGTGCTGCAAACCAATTGCGCACATAGAAGATGACTGCAAACCGAACAAATTTTTCAAGTCCAGTGAGTTCTCTTCTAGTCATTTTGATTTGACTCTGAAATAGTACCATTTTTATGGCATATAAAACTCGTGACATCCATCTTGCTCGATGTATGGCACCTGGTTTCACAAAATAAACTCCTTTATGAGGAACGTCCCCAAGAATTATAATAGTCAACTCCAAAAGTTCAGCATAATCTTTTCTTGGGTGCATTTTCTTCAATTCCTGTTTGTAGAATGCAACAATTGCCTCTTTCTTTGGAATGCTCGATTTGGTAGTCTGATAATTGACTTTATTTATTGTTTCCCCAACTAGTCTGAAATCGTTTAAATAGATGCGTCTCTGGTCCAGTAGGTGCTCCAGGCACTTGTCAAATACATCCGAAATTATTATTTCATAAATATGATGTCGACAGGCCAGTTGAAGCAGAGATGGCCCAAGCTTGGATTCTATTATAGTGCAGGCTCCTTGCTTATTACCAGTATTGCTGGCATTGGTGTCAAAACAAATGGCCTGTATATTATTTTCCAAGTTCCAATCTTCCAAACATTCAATTACAGCATTCGCAATATCAATGCCCTTTCCTGAACAAAGTTTTGGGACTGCTAAGAGTTTTGAATTACCTTCTGCTGATACTAGTATAGGTAACCTTTCTGTATTTCTGAAACCAGTGATATCTGGTAGAATTTTACCCCAGTGATATCTGGTAGAATTTTACCATCCCAATGTACAGTCAACGGTACATCTGTTGCAAACCTCTGTTTTAAACCCTCAGCTATTTTTTACGTAGAATGCTTCTATCTCTCTGGAATGTACTTCTACTCAAAACAACGTCATAAACATCGACTCCAAGGGTATTATCAGTGGATGCCAACACCATAAAAGCACTACGATTACTTATTTTTGTCCTGTCCAGTGCTATTGTCACATCAGGTGTCACAATACCCTTTTTCTTGCACTGTCCACTAGATCAGTGGTCTCCAAAGTGGAGTACGCGTACCTCGGGGGGTACCCAAAGTGATACTTGGTGGTACGCCAAAGTAGGCTCACGATCAATTGCTTGTGTATGATTGTGTATCAAGGGAGTGTGAGGCTCTATCAATGTTCTCCGTGTCTTTTATTATATATTATGTTATATTATTATGTGCATATTGTTATATATTATATTATATTATATTATATTATATTATATTATATTATAGGCCTATAGGGGGTACAAATTATAATTATATTCGTCTTAGGGGTACGCGATCAAAAAAAGTTTGGAGACCGCTGCACTAGATGAAGGTTTGGGTTTGGGTTCATCGCTGTCGTGTGAATCAGTATTAGAGTTTGAAGTATCGCTAGTAGAACTTGAGCTAAATTCTACAACTACAAACATTTTCTTCTTCCTTATCTCTTCACGTTTTGTTTGCACTTCCAATCTCTCCTCTCTTTTCCGTTTTCTAGATTCTCTAGGAAGAGCTTTTCTATCAATTGTGCCTATATAGCCACGTCTACCTTTTTCTCTTTGAACTGCAAGAAATATTTTATCTTCCTCAACCGTCATTATTTGTAGTGCATCATTGTGAGCAATATCAAAAAGGTCGTTTAAACTCTCCTTAAGCGCATTTTCACTTTTTGTTTGAGATGCATTCTGCTTGTGTAAGTTGCCAATTTCATTCGTCTTGCGGCAGCACTAAATATGTTTTAATCGTTCTGAAATTTTTTGTGCAAGGCTTTTTCACAGTCTGAAATAAAATGGAAGGTATGCATAGCAAATCATAATTATTTATTTAAATCTATGTAACCTGTCCTAATATATATATATATATATATATATATATATATATATATATATATATATATATATATATATATATATATATATATATATATATATATATAATATATATATTTTACTATATATATATATATATATATATATATATATATATATATATATATATATATATATATATGGCCATGCATGTATAATATAAATTCTCTTTTAATTTTACTAATAGACAAATCCTTTTAAAAAATTTCATTTATTTTTAATATTTAAAATGCATTTTGTATTGAAATAAATGTCTTATATTCTTTATGAATTCTCTTTTGCTGTTCTACCATTCACATTAGAGCTAGGTTTTTACTTTGATTGTGATGTAGTTTACCTTTTATAAGTATTGAATAAATGCTGAAAAGATAATCATGAAAATTACATAAAAAATATAATAATCAAATTTTGAACTTATATAGTATCGAAGTTGAAAATTTGTCTGACTTGTTTTACTATTAGACCAATTATTATGAACGTTTTTTTGTAGATATGAGTTACAAAATTTCAATTTGGCACATTTTACTGTAGTGTATACCTATGACCTATTGACATCTTGTCCAAACTGCAATGGCAGAATTTTAGAAGCTAAATGTCGAAAAGACCTACAACATTTTAAATAAGTTTTAAGCTTATGCATCCTTTAAATAATATTCAAAAATAAAAACAAGAAATTCTTGGTGCAGATTTTTATCACATGATTTGGCAGATCAAAAATTTGGTCAAAATAGAAAATTTGCTCATTTTTTTTTTTTACCCAATGTTTGTGAAATTTTTAGAGTAAAGATAATTAGAGGAATTTCACAGATTTTATTTAGGCAATTTCCTGACAGGAGGATCACAATTTAACTCTGTTTCGTGACTTAAAATCATATATATTATCTAAAAGAACACATTCAGTGAATTGGCGCTTCATAGCAGGAGAATCCTTAAAGCAGTACGTGAGTATATAATCACCGAGTAAAGTCGAAATTAGCTCGAAATTGCTCTACAACAGAATGGAATAGGAAGGCTTGTTTACTTACTGCTTTACTGATTTACTCTTATTGCTTTACTAAATTTTTACCTCTTAAGTTTTTTTTAGTTTACTTTTAATTTTTTAAGAATATTTGAAGGCCATCTATGTACGTTACGGAACTAAGACCAGAAGTATCTGATCAAATATAAAACACTTTATTAACTACAATTGTACTCGAACTGATTTGTTAAGAAACATCATTATTTAACATTTACAGACCTTAAGCCGTAAACAGTATCAACTAACGCTCGTTGCCTAGCAACAACAGGATTTAGTAGGCTTTTTTTTACTGGATTTATGCTTATAAACTGGCTTACTGGTTTTACATCAATATATTAGTTAATCATTATTTTTCTTTATATTTTTTTTAATTATTTATTTTTAATAATCTATTTTATTATCAAATTTATTTATTTTATATTATCTGTATTTATTTATTATGATTATTATTAATATTATTTATCTTATTTATATATTTTATCTTATTTTACTTTTATTTTAATTTTTATACATTTTATTATAATTTTTTCTTCTTATTTTTCATATGATTTTTGATTTATATTATATTGTTATTATTATCTAATTTAATTATTATAATTATTATTATAATTATTATTATTATTATATTATTAATTACTATTAATGATTATTAATATTAATTAAATTTTATTATATTCATATAATTTATTTAATATTTATTCATTATTATCTCCAATATTTTTATTATATTATTGTTTATTATTTTTATTATTATTATGTTTTATTATTTTAATTATTTTTATTATTATTATATTATGGTTTTATTTTATACATTGAATCTTTAGTCATTTCATCATGCTTTAATTATATCTTAAGCACACGACATCTTACAACACACTCTCACAAACACACATACGCACACACACCACACACACGGCACACACATTGTCACTTAAACCTTCGACATATGAGTTAACATTAATGAGAAGTCTTTTTAACTAGTAGGAATTGTTTATATATTATTATTATAATATATTTATTATTAATTCTATTATTGATTACTTTATTATCATTATTACTTATTATATAATTATATATTATGATTATTATTAATTATATACTCCTCATCAGTTTACTCATGTGTAAAATGAGTACTCACTATTACATTGACATTTCCAACACGAAGTAAAAACACACTACTTACAAAAACACACATACACTTATGACACTAGAATATGAAACACACTCGCACCACCTGTTCATGTAAAATGTATTACTGGTAAACAATCAAATATTCGTTTTATGAACATAACATAATGTATTAAACATTCCCTAATGTTTGACACTCACTTCCCGATTACAATTAATCCATGTCAATTATTAATAAAATTATTTCCAAAGTTTTTAAAACTTGCTATAAATAAATGTCATTACTTGAACGAAAGAATTTAATTATAACTTAATACTTTTTGTTTATATCAATTTATGTATGGAGTTTTAAAATAATTTTTAACTAAAATTTTAGAACATTTTATTCAAACAATATTTTAACGTACCCTTTAACAGCTGATAAATTCATAAATCATAAGGCAAGACCCTAGCTAGACCTCTACAACCCGCAAGATCTATATCGATCATGACGATTTTGTTCTATTGACTTATCTGCCGTTACTATCATCCTATATACCATAGATCCACCAGATCAACAAAATACACAACACATCACAGTTCTCTAAATACAGTATTATCATTAAAACCTCTAGTTTTCAAGTTAAAATAAACAATAGTATGCCACATTAACGAGTTATTATATCTTCGATTCATTTTCACAATTATGAGAGCGCACTATAAATATTTCAAAGTTTTTTAAATGAGGATTTATTAGTTTTATCACTAATAATATTATATTAATAATTGTATCTGAAACTCATTATTATTATATTAGTTATTATTATATTAGGATTGAATTACCACCCAAATTATTATGATATAATTATTATTATTTATATATATGATATTATTAATCAATTAATTCGATTATTATTATTATATTAATTTATTATTAATTATTATATTGATTAATTAATTATAATTATTATATTAATATTAAATTATTATTATTTATCATTATTATTCCTAAAGTATTATTCATTATATTTATTATATTACCTGATTATTATCTTAGTACATTGACATATCCAACACGAGAAGACACACAATACAGCGCAACTCCTTACGGATACGATCTGACCTCTTCTGTAAATGTGTTTGAATATTTACTACTTGGATGCCTAAATTTTGCCTAAATTGTAGATGTACCTTTGTACGCCGTTGATTTAAAGCCTAATACCGAAGTCAATAAACTAATTTATCCCACCGTATAAGACACAGAATTCGAAATCAATGTTATTATTATTTTTATAAATATATATTCAAACTGAAACATGATGACCGGTAAGATCCCTTAAGGTCAGTAATTAGGAAATGCTTCCTTTCTGTGATTGGACAGAGTAGTCCTTCTCTATATAACGGCGCATGTGATTGGTCGAGAAAATATTTTATCCTTTTGGTTTTAAGGTATGTATACAATGTTTATTGTCACTATACCTGTAGCGAATAGCTTCGGTTTATTTGAAAGCAATTCAGTTTCATCACATTAATTCATCACTTCTCAATACAGCAAAGAACATTTAGATAATTTATATATTAAGTCGAGGTACAACTCATTAAGCAACCAATGGCTAAAGCTGTGATTTAGGGAAGAGAAGGTATAAAATGAGTCGAGGATAAAGGAGTATAGTAGAGAGCAGTAATTTCTATGGATACTTAACGATAGAGACGTGATATTAGCGTTAATCGAGTCAGGAAATGTCGATGTGGATATAGAAATGGGATTTATACATTCTTAAAAACACTAAGAGGTGAGTTATAACTATACATGCATAGAGAGTAATAGATAAAAGCGGCAAGACGGGGCGGATGAAGGGATTCGATATAGTAGATGAGTATAACTTACAGGCTACATATATGACTGGCATGATGTAGATGATGAACGACTAGGGGCTGAATTAAGGATCACTAACCAAATCAGCTGTATTATATATATATATATATAGATAATTATATCTAGGTTATAATTAGCTAAGCTAGTAATGAGTAGATATTATATAGCTACGTTATATAGCAGTATGTTAAGTAGTTACACTTTACAATGGATTTATGATAATATTACTACTTGCTCTGAGGGTGTGGACGGTATTAATATTGGTTCACATTAAATTAAGAGAATACAGAAGAAGTATTAATGAGGGGGTATATACTTTACAACGGAGGCTGTCCACATACAGGCTCTTGCATATTGGTTTGATTCATTTCAATATTAATACCTTGGTTCCTAATATTCTGTTACAAATGCCCAATCATTTATATCATTATCGGGGGTATTATATAGATTTTCGGTAAGCTCGAAGTAAATTACACCTTCATCTAACAGGTCGCTATGGGGCTAATGTAAAAAGGGTTCCGTCTCGAGATATCACAACGCATAATAAGTATATATTGCTATACAGTGAATCTCTGTAAGCCGACTTCTTCGAATGGCAGGTTTACACAATACAAATAATATTCATCGCTGTACATCATAGAGAGAGATTATCGGCCGTATAGTTACCTCGTATACATGGGGTGGATCCGGTGGGTGGTAGTACACGTGAAAAAAATTTCAAGATCATTCAGAGTACTACACAATAGGTAACGCCGTATACCGACTGAGCAAGGCTCGCGGTGCAGCACTGGCAGGCCCCGTGGTAGTGAGTGGTCCCAGCTTATACAGTCGTGGTATTCTGGATGTGTGAGCTCGACCTTCTAAATGAGTGAAAGTCAGTATAACAATAGTGAAAGAATACGAACACTTTTAACTGCAAATCAGGAGAACTTGTGACTTCCTGGCTAACACCAACAACGAGGTATCATTAAGATATTGGGGTCTAAGAACACGTCCTGTCAAATAGTAATTTTAAAAATAAGTTAATTTCTCATATTCCAATCACAGGCTAATGGCTCAGACTATTGAAAAATAACATGTGTTTTTTTAAATTACCTGAAAACCAAAAACGATAAAATAGATATCGACCAAGCAATGCGCGTCAGTTCATAGAAGTAAGGTGACTACTCCGCACTACACATAAAAGAAAGCATTTCCTTTTTACCTTCTTAACAGAGATCTAACATTGTGTGAGATCAACTCATGTTTTCAATGTTGAAAATGGACTATTTTACAAAACAATAATGTAATATTGAATCCTCGATTCTTGTTATAAGGGATATTAAATTTTGTCTTTTGGTCATAGGCTTAAATACAACTCGCCGTAGGTGCCTAGTGCGCAGGCTTGGGGTCGGAGGAGCAAAAAAAGGATTGATGACCTAATAAATCGTAGGGCCTCAAATTTGAAAATTAGAATTATAGTTACTAGAGTGAGAATTGACCTTTTTGACCTGTATAGGAAGGCTAAAGCGGGCATACAAACAGCATAATCCTAAATTAGGCATATAATAGTTATTGTCATACACAGAGTTTACAGACAGAGCCGAGTTGTCAGTTATCATGTAAGGAGAGTGACGCGTGTGTGTGTTTTCTTCTCGTGTTGGGAATTTGTTCCCGAATTTAGTACATAGATTAATATATATAATAATTGAATACCATGAACTGGGATGGGAAAATATTATGACAAGAAATAGTAAGCTAAGATGGAATCATTAGTGTATAATTTTTAACTCAAAGTAATTCCAAATTATTTGTTTCTAAATACAAACTCAGTTTGACAATCAGTTTTTAAGTTACAAGTATATGTTGCAAGTAAGACTTGATCAATAAATGTACGTAGTGATAATCTGTCAATATTTAAGACATAAAAACTCGATAGAAATGCATTTTAATAAATATATGACGATGTTCCAACGGCTGTTAACGAGAGACACTAGAACTATTTTGTACTAATATTCACATACTTTAGTACATGGCTGTAAGAATAATCGTAAAAGTTCAGTAAGGTCAAATAGAAAAGATTTCGTAGGGGTAACTAACTTGGCTAGGTGTAGATGGAACGGTCTGCTAGGTGCGTCTTGCCTTTACTGAGTGATTTTACTGATGTTATTGCACTTTAAAAACGAGTACGGAAAAATTTTTTTTTAATAAAAATTTCAGTGAAAAATTTCTAAAAATCAGAAATTATTTTAGATTTTTCTTTGAAATTTTGAAACAATTTAAAACAAAAAGTATATACCTAGTTAATAGATCTAATAAAATTCTTTGTCTCTAATAGGGATCAAGATTTTTATAATATAGAGAGTTTTAGGAAACTATTTGAAATATATTTTAGAAGTCTATAATGTAATGAGTAATAATTAGGCAAGTCGTACTTGTTTAATTAAAGACACATAAAAGTTTAAAGATGGTTGTTATAGATTACGTAACATTTACTTAGTTGATATTTTAACTACCTAGTGATGATTTATATAATGAAACAGTAGAGGGTCGTAACAGTGTTGTATATCTGTACCAACGCAGTTTGTCTAGATAGTGTAGTTGTGGTGGTTATGATGTCTAAGTGGCTATTGTGTGTGGTGTATTTCGTGCATGTTGAATGTAAGTGTACATAGATGATAATAATATGCCATGAAGTATAATGCTGTGAGGTGATTAAGTACAGAGACTTCATTAATTTTTAGATTATAAACATGGGATCGTGCGATGCATGCGAATAGTTATATAGAATATGAACTAATATATACTAATAGATATTTATAGAACTCAATACCATATACAAAATGAAAGGGAAGCAAATAAGGTGTAAGATGAGATAATCGAATTGAAATCCATTATAATAAACTGAATACAAAATATCCGGTCTCTAGTCTATAGACACACGTTCAAAATTAATGTTTTAATAAAGATAGTGAAATGCTTTATGAAACTGCATGTTTGTGTCTGTTTGTGTGTTTAGGATGTGCACGTATGGTGCGGTCCTCGCTACGGGGTAGTTCGAGTGTCTGTCGTGTATGTTAGCAACAACACCGACCAATGTAAATTATGACCTACGAGTATAAAATAACAGATAAATAAGTAAGTGAAATAAAATATCAGGATAAAAGATGCATAGTAACTACGTAAGACTATAATAATTAATTAAAATATCCACGCTCAGACACATAGCGATGAAAAGTAAATAAAGACAGTGAGATAGATCATTGGACAAACATAGTTATATAAAATAATTAGGACTACGGCCAGAATAAACATAATAGATGTGAAGGAAATTCATAGGTGAGAATCAAATCGAGAGCTAGATAATAATATCTAACATATATAAATTCACTTCAAATAATAATACAATTTAAATAATAATCATGCCTAGCACTTAGTGTATATGCATAGAATTGCACGTAGTGCACTTCATGAAAACAGCACGATTAATGATATCAATAGAAGGCATATCTATTAAACAATAACTCCATGGATGACACAGATCTAAAAATAAAAGCACAATAAATTAAAATGATAAGTAATAATAATAATAAATTATTATATGACAATTAATAATTAAAAAATAAAGAGTAGAAGGAGACATAAAAATAGAAAAAATAATAAAATAGATTATAAAAATGTAAAATATAAATATTGAATAAAATCAATATAAGAACAGAATGATAGTAAATAAAAATAGACGAAATAAGTAACAAAAAACATATATGCTAAGTTCAGATATAATGATGTGAAAAAGCAGTATAAGCAATAGAGCAGCAAAACATAATAGAGCTACTAATCCTTGTGCAGGCGGCACAACTACGCTTATGATGTTACTGTTATCCAAATGTTCTTGGATCTGAATAAGATATGACTTGTAGTATCTGTTTAATAAAATTTTCGATACAATTGTATGTTAAAGTAAGCGGTTGGAAAATTTTTATATTATATCCCGAGAGCACAGGCACTGTGGGGTTGGTTACTTCTTACAAGAAGTAACAATGTTATACAATAAAATCGTCATAATATTACAAAGTGATAATAAAATAGCAATAAGAATATTAAAAGAATTATATGTTAAAAATAAAAAGAAGAATAAAATAGTCGAAGTTATAGATGTTATTACTGAATGATGATAAGCAGTAAATAGCAATAGGAGCGAAGTTAGATCGCCTTTAAGCTAAAGCAGTAAACAATGCAGCCTTAGACTATGTCCGTCTTCTGTTTGGCAAGGTTCTGCCATTTTGAGCTATTAGATGTTCTGTTACTTGCTTCTTTGGTGGTGATTTACTGATTAAGTGATGTTTTTAATAAAAAAAGTGTTATTTGAAGTTCTATAGGCAGTAGAACATATGATTGTCGAATCTCCATAGTAGTGTAAAAGGGAATCTTTGTGGAATACGTTTTACATTGATCATCCACACTATTGAAGTGTGTTAAATAATGAATAATTGAGGCGATGAGGGTTAGATTTAGGCATCGTAAGATTGTATTTAAACTAAATGAGTTTAGCATTAAAGTACAAAGTGATATGTACTCATAATAAGGTATCATTTTTGAAAGAGAGAAAATTTCTGGTTTGAATGTTGTGTACATCAATCGTACTAGTGACGAATATGACATATTGTTAATATAAGTAAAATATGCGAGGATTCTTTTTAATCTATTTGAAAAGTTCTTTATTACGTTTTATTTTTTACTTCTGTTTTTTAAGTTAAAAATTGTTTAAGTATGAAGCACATTAAACCATAGAATGGATTAAGCATATCAGTAAGATGATTGTTAATTCTTGGAATGTCTTGTAGCAATAGTTTCTAAGGAACCAACTGTAGATATAATTGCACTAACAGTAAAAATAGTTAGGTTCACGTTCGAGAGAGAAAGTACATAGATAGTGCGCTGCCTGTAGATCTCGCAGGGCGCCTCTCCGTGCGTGAGTCACGAACGGAGAAATATATTTGACCGCTCTAGGCGGGCGCACGTGGGCGGTAATCTCGGACGATGATTGCACGACACTCTCGTAGTGGCTGGTCACCGTGTTCTGTCTCCTTCAGCTGAGGGGCGCTGAAGCGCTCTGTGTCTCTCACGCTTATTATCCGGTTGAGACATCAGAGTCATTAATGCGCTCATGCTCAGCTGAGTGAGCAGATGGCTAGTGGGGCTGACAAAGGTCTTGAACTTATGTTGTACGTTAAGTAGCTTACAGCGACAACTGATTAATATTGCCTCAACCAAATGCGAATTCTATTCATTTTACCTCTATAGGGACATAAGCGGATGTGATCTGTACAACCGCAATAGATTAGTGCGCGGCTAAATGTATCAGCAGTATATAGCGTATGTGACGGCCAGGATGACGTGTATCGCGAGCGAAACTGGAACCTTAGGATAAAGGAAGAGTGTGACATATTACTACAGGCATCCTACAAGCACTTTGTGATATAGACAATCAGAACACTGAAGTGTTTGCGAGAGTCCTCTAACCTTTATAACACTTAGGAAGGTTAGACGATCCGCTGTAGAAGATGAAGCCATTCACGAATGGCTATTGCAATGGTCAGGAGGCCCTAGAAAATGCATGAAAAAAATAGTGACGAATGTGGTGGCATTACATGGATCACACGTCATGTTGGCAATTGTACTCACATTGAGCACTATATGGCACGCACACTTGGTTGATGAGGACACACCTGACACCGGTGGCGAGTTTCTCACGCGAGCTTAGCTTGGCTCAACAGCGCACTGAGATAGTTATGTACATCAGGAGAACCTAAGCATAGAACACCGCGACAAGATAACTAGCTTTACGTTGTGGAATTTGGGACCGATCAATTTGAAATCGCCTGTCAAAGCTGAATCCAATTCAATAAGTGCTGATGCAGGTCAGATATATGACATTTCTATATCAAGCCGATCAAGGTAGACTAACACTCAACACTACGATGTACCTCACATACAAACCTGCGATCGATCCACTCCAACCTACCACGATGCACTCCGGCAGCCCCGATCCGTCTACACACACTTCCGCACGCTCACCTATCAAGAGTGGAAGCAATTGAGGTGATCGGCTATCACATAGTTAGCAGTCGCATGATGCTCATAAAATTGAGGGGCGCGACGGCCGCCATCAGAAGGTCGGAGGCGATCAAGTACGCGGCAGACAATGCAAGTTGAGGTCGTTATTGATAGGATATGAGTGTTTGATTGATGTAAGTGTCTGATGTAGGGTAGAAGCTGTAACGCTGTCGTAAAGGGTTGGAGTGTGAATAATATGGATGGCTCCTTGATGAGCGAGAACTAGTGTTCATCTGGCTGCAAAGGGCTGTGAAGAGTGTTTTCAAAGGGTGGAGAGATAGTGTAGTAGAAGTGTGTGCTGTAGAATAGGTGAATGCTCATAGTGTGTGTCTTTGTCAGGTGCGTAAGCGAGCTGTCGGAATATAGGTGGGTGTATTGATTGTAGGTGGGATTTGGTATAGTCTGAATATTAGAGCGATTGCGGCGTGATGTGTGTAATTGAGGTTAGATCTCTATACGAGTGTAGGCGATGTAGCTTTTGTAAGTAATAACGTAACACTGGTACGCTCGTGTTTTCTTGTGTATAGTGTCGAGTGAGGGGAAAAATAAAAATGAAAAGCTTAGAGACACGGTAACTATACAGGAAGGGTACATACAGTGAACATACCTGTCATGTTATGATTAAGCATTTACCTTAACATAGAAGCCTACTATCAAGCACCGATGCTATCCAAGGTACTACCATGGTGCTCGATCTTATCCCTAAAATCCCCACCGAACCTTAAGACAGGTCCAACTTCGGACAGAATGTCTAATTAATCACGAATAGCAAAACAATCAAAAAGAGAGGGGCTAAGCTCCTTTAAAGGGCTGATCAACAGGAGGCCGAAGAACTAAGGGAGCACGTAACGAACGTTGCACG
>JABUQX010073111.1:0-10000 GCA_015478945.1 Trachelipus rathkii
GAGAGAAGAATTTATGTTTATGATATTATGGATAAAACTGTTGTATTAGTTTTTATGTTAGAGAGGTTGGATAATAACTTTGTTATGTTTTGCCAATTATATTTAGTTGAAAAATAAATTTTTCGAGTTGTGAATAAATTTTTTGATTAAGTATTTGAATGGCAAGTGAATTTAGAAGATTTAGTTAAGATTATACCATATAATTTGTTGGTCTGTATGATAAATAGGTACAGATGCTTATTTAGAATACCTATTATTTTTGCTAAAATGTTATACTGTGGTCAGTGTAAAGATTAACTAGTTAATGAATGTTAGAAGATAAATAGTCATTTGATAAAACATAATGAAACAGGAGTCTCAAATGTATGCTATGTAAATTTACTTTACTGGTGTTAATTGTGTTGGAACTTTGTTAATGTTACAGATTTTTATATCGTATTGTAAGTTGTTGAGTTAGGTTTTGTCTATTGTAAAAACATTATTTTCTCAGTTCATGTCACGCTATGTTGCTTTACCTTTGGCAAATGAAATTTATACGTAGTAAAGTATATTTATTTCGTTGATCATTATATGATAAGTAATCAAATGTTAGTTGATATATTTTAAGTTAATATTTACACATGTATATAATTTAACATTGTATAATGTTAGAGATATTGCATGACAAAGTTGAAATAGGGTTTACGAGTCTTTGTATGCAATTATTAGTTACTTTATCTAGTTGTTTAGGATGTGGAACTTTAGTTAAAGTTATTACAGTATTATTCATGTTTAAGGTGTATGTCAGGTTTATGTCGTGTGTATTATATCATTAGTTCGGATGAATGCCTAAGTAAAGCTTTATTTAAATGTGAAACTTTGTTAGATTAGCAATTATTCGTTGATTAGTATGATTAAAAATTCGCTCTTGTTTATTTTTATGTTATGTTTTTATCCCAAAATTGAATTCTTTGAAAAATATGACTTGAATCAATATAGATCAATAGATCAAATAGATTCAATAGATTCAATGCAGCAATCAGTAGATCAAAAGATCATGGATGATGGTGGACAGTGTAAGTATAGTCGTTTGAATTTTATACTGATTTACTGGTTTATAGGTGTATGTAAAAACATGATAATTTTTTAGTAAAAATATGACCTATATCAATAGATGACATGAATCAATTAGATCAATAGATCAAATAGATCATGGTTGGATCAGGAAGGTAACGTTAAGTGATGGTTTGATTTATACTGGATTACGCGATTTAAGGTAGTAAATATATGATCAAATATTACTAAAAAATATGACTTGATCAAAATAGATCAAATAGATCAATATAATCACAAGAATGGTGTATTTAGAAAGGGTAAGTTTGATTTACTTGAGATTTTTACTAGATTTTGCTGTATTTAGGAGTATGTAAAAACATAATAATTTTAGTAAAAAATATGACTGAATCAAATAGATTCAATGACATCTATAAATAACGGGGGTTAAAGAAGCTTAATGATGACAGTTTTGTTATTACGCCTGCCTTACAGCCAGAGGTACCAAGTTCAACTCCCTCACAATCTTGTTCCTAGGTTCACTCCGCCATTAAAATCAAATAGAATCACGGAGGGGCTTGATGATTAGGAGGGCAGTTATGATATTACTGAGATTTACATGCTTATTAGGGGTATGTGAAAACGTAAATTTGTAAAGTTTATATAAACAAATAAAGTAAATAAAGAAATTTTATTTATTTATTATTGTTTATTTTATTTATTTTATTTTATCCTTGATGGTTCTGAAACCATTATTATTCGAGATCTCACTCCCTAAAAACTTCATCTAACCTACCCTCATCCAAATTTTTAACCGCTATAAATACGATAACTCTAATCCCAAGTAGAATATATATTACGGACTCAGAGGACTTGAGCCAGAGCCGGAGCTAAAAATCATTTCATAATAATAATAAAATATTATAATAATAAATAATAATAATATATAATAATAATTAAATAAAATAAAATAATAAGTAATAAATAATAATTAATAATAAATTAAATATAATTAAATAATAATAAATAAAAATTACAATAAAGAAAAAACATTTTTACGAGGCTGAACCAGAGTCGTTTTTACGCTAGCTGCTGGAAGCGGAGTTAGTAGTCATAAGAGAGTCGAGAGTAGGCTTGTCGTTTGGAGGCAAAACCGGAACCTGGAGTTCGGAGTCGGAGCTCCTGAAGTTCGGAGCCGAGAGTCGGAGTGCTGTAAAAAACGAATTCTTTTATCAGGAATCTGTTTCGACTTCTCAAAATTTCATTTCCCTTCAGGGAAATGATTTTCTTCGTAATAATAAATAAGTAATAATAGATAATAATAATAGCATATTAATAAATGGAATAATCCCTTAAACAGGTTTTCATAAGTAATGAAATAATAATAATAAAATATAATAAACTAATAAGTACCAATGATGGCAAGCATCTATACAATAATATAATTTAAGGGATAATAAAAATAAGATAAAATAATAATAATAATAATAATAATAATAATAATAATAATAATAATAATAATAATAATAATAATAATAATAATAATAATAATAATAATAATAATGTGTGTGTGCGCACGCGCTTTGAACACCTGGGCAATTGTTCCAAACTCTCATTAGGCCTAATCTCACTCGCTCGGAAGCTGTAACAAGGGCGTAAGCGCAATATTTTTCGTTCGATCTCGAGGGGAGCCACCTCTATATACATCCTAGAGACGTGAAATTTCGTTTTTAACAAGTCACTTTTATACACCATAACATAAGAACATATAACCAAAGTTTTCAGACCTATAGCTCTAACCGTTTTCGAGCAATCGCCTTGCTTTTCGCTACATTCGGCTCATCCAGGGCATTACTACTATATATATAGTAGTATTGTTTACAGTTCGTAAACCACTTCAGCTCCCTGCGTTTTGAGTGTTTTTATCAATGATAATTGATAAAAACATGTGTTTTTAGTGATAAGGTAATGGACTTGTCCTGTTAATTTTTATTTTATTTTTTATTTATTTTTATTTATTAATTATTATTATTATTATTATTTTATTATTATTATTATTATTATTTTTATTATTATTATTATTATTATTATTTATTTTTATTTATTATTATTATTATTATTATTTCTATTATATTTATATATATTACTTATTATTATTATTTATTCATTATTAGGTACTTATTATTAAATTTTTATGGTCACTTGATTTATTATATATTATGTATTGTTATTTTATTATTATTCTTATTATTATTTATTATTTCATTATTATTATTATTCATTATTTTATTATTATTATTTTATTATTCATTATAAAGATTTATTATTAATTATTATTATTATTTATTATTATTATTTTTATTATTAATTTATTATTATTATTATTATTAATTATTATTATTAATCATTAGTATTATATAAATTTATTATTATTAATTATTAATTAATTTATTATTATTATTATTATTTATTATTATTTTATTATTATTAATTTTTATTAATTATTTAGATTAATTATTATTATTATTATTATTTATGGTTTATAGTAGTAAGTTATTGTATTATTTTCATTAATGTTTTATTTCCTTATTTGTATTATTTCTGACGCAGCTGCTCGCCTGCCGCTGCCGCTGTCACTAGGATTGTGCAAATTTGGTGTCATTGGTTACAGGTGTAAAGATAAATGTCACCACCGATTGCGCGTGTTCGACCTTCCGGTTGCCTTCCGTCTAGGGGGGGGGCAAGTCGTTCCTGGTTTCTGGGTCCATAGAATCCGGGTCCGGTTCTGGTTTCAGACATGCGTTATCAATGTTGTCTGACGTTGGTTTGTTTGTTTTTATGTTTTATTATTATTCATTTATTTATTATTATTATTATTATCTTGAATTATTCATTATTATTTATTTATTTGTGTTGTTTGTATATTATTATTGATATTAATTATTAATTTATTATTTAATTATTATTAATTATTATTATTATAATAGTATTATTATTATTATATATATTATTATTATTGGAATTATTATTCATTATATATTACCCTTAGTCTAATCTCCACAATTCATTATTCATTCATTTTACATGGGCATTATCAGTCTTTATTATAATTTTATCATTGTAGAACACTCTCTATCATTCTTATTATAATTATTAATTATTATTATATTTTAGTAGGGGGACAAGATCCATAGGTCCTGAT
The DNA here is from genome assembly GCA_015478945.1 of Trachelipus rathkii. NCBI lineage: Eukaryota > Metazoa > Arthropoda > Malacostraca > Isopoda > Trachelipodidae > Trachelipus > Trachelipus rathkii. Next base: position 4,235 of record JABUQX010073111.1, read on the forward strand.
CTGGGCCGACAAACAGATGCCAGAAACAGACCGATTAGTCTGTGTGTTCTGTCTTGTAATTATTATTATTTAATTATTTCATTATTCATTATTATTCTCAAGTCTTCTCAATATCTATCAAGTCAATGTTCTGGTTCATAATATCCGGGTAGTGAAGTCGTTATCTATTAATTATTATTTCTATTATTATTTATTATTATTATTTATTATTATTATATTGATTATTATTATTATATTATTATTATTATTACGTTAATAATAATAATGAATCCCTGAGGTTGATCACTCTGAGTTGTGTTTTAAAACCCTTTACAATTCGTGTCCTTTCAGCACCGGTTCAGCCTCCGCATCCGGTTCTTGTTCCGCAACCGCACCTGCACAGCACCGCCAGCGCTGCGGACTTTACACCACGCCCTGGCTAGAGTTTGAGACATGGTTTTATCTTATGCAAACTGTGGTTACCAATAGCAGAAAGACTCCACCGATTACGGGATGGCTTGGTATGACTATATTGGTCCACGAATTGCAGAATGTTATGTTGATAACAGAAATGACTCCACAATGAGCGCTGGTTAGGGGCGTTAGAGCTGAGTTTGCATTTTGTTCATTAATCCAGATCATCTGTTTATTGAATTTTCTTCTTCCAGTCTATGATTCTCCGCATGTGAGGTGAGTTTTGCCCACCGTTTGGGGTAAAACGTAAGCTTTACTGTTAACGGTGGAAGTTACATGACCAATCTTGCAGTCCCCTATATGGGGCGATGCACTGGCCCCGGGTCAAACCATTAAAATTATTGACGTAGAGAAAGCTGAAAAGCTTAGTATATGATGCAATCTTATCGACGTAAAAAGGTAATAATCCTCAATTGAAGATGGCGGTTAAATAGCCTGTAAACACACCTCCCATGGTGGGATACTAGCCGGCGCCCAATCTATTAAATATTTGAACGTAGGAGAGCTTAGAAACTCAAGGTATAGGGCAATCTTCATATAGAGTGTATCCTTCATTGAATATGTGGGTAAATAACCCGTACACACCTCCAATGGGGGATTACTACCCTTGCTGCTTTCTGCGGGAGGGCTTCCACAATCTATTTAAATAGTTGACGTAGAAAGCGAAACCTGCTGTATAACAATATTCTTATATAAGGTACTAAATATCATATATGGGATAAATTTAGTCGGTTACAGACACCTGGTCCATAAGAGGGTCACCGACCTCGAACCTGAAATGTTTTGACATTGAGGGATGATCGACGAAAACCTTGAGGTAGGGTCAATCATTTTCCTTATAGATGTATCCTTCGTATTGCAGAGAATAGAAAAAATAATAAAAATGAGAAAAATATTTGGAAAATTATATAAAAAACCTTAAAAAAAAAAGGTTTTAAATTAAAGGAAAATTATAAAATAAATTACTTTAAAAATAAGTAACAAAAATTAAAATGCAAAAAAAACTTGCATATTTTATTTTATGTTGTATACTTATTAATTTACGCTTTTACATAGCCCTAGTTGTGAAAGCAGTAAACCAAGTAAATCAGTTAAATCAATACAACCGCGTGAACGCCCTTCTTGTGATCTAAGATATATCTATTGATCTATTTTGATTCTTTTGATCTATTGATTCATGTTCATATTTTTACTAAAAAGGTACATTTAAGAAATACTTTAATTCCAAAGAAGTAAATTCAAACACCCATGTTCATTCTCTGTCCATCCCTTGATCCTATTGATCTATTCATTCTGGTGATAATTTGAGGATCATTTTTGGAGTAAATTTTTTGGGTAATACAGTGAACAATAAAAAAAACAAATTCTTTATACATCGTGAGTAAGTGAAGCAAATATATAGCAAACGTTAAGGCTAAAAATTTTTCACACAATCAAATTAAAAGCTTACTTTAGGCATCATCTTGAGCTATGATATAATACACAATGACAAACTTGACAGCACCTTAAACATGAATAAACTGTTTAACGTTTAACAAAGATGCCGCACTTAACAACTAAGTTACCGAGAATAACTAAACATAGGCATAAAGGAGACGTAAGGCTATTCACACTTTATTTCGGAGCATATCTCTGACATTTTAAACCAAAATGTTAATTTAGATATTAACATGGTAATAAGGAATTTCACGAACGTAAAATTATATCATTTCATAGCATGTTGGTCTATGGCATCACTGAGCTGATCAACGAATATACTCTACGTAGATTAAAGTTTTCGCCACATCATATTTTATAAGCTTACAATAGGGCGTCAACATTGAACTTAGGAAATAATATGTACAAAGACATAACCTAGGCAGAAACTTACACGCTCAGAATGGAATCTGTTGGTTATACAGTTATACATTAAGGCTTCTACCTTAAAAGCGACTCAAGTAAAATAACTCAACATTTTGAGCTACGACGATAACGTAACCTATTCTATAACTTTATTGTCCAAACCGCATATCTCTAAACATATTTGAACTGTTGTTATTCTTTACAAGAGAGATCGAAGCTGATACAATTAATGTGTGTTATCATCTACCTTGTCCCGATTATGATAACAGACGCAATTGGGACTATATGCTGAGAGGTGTAATTTCAAAAGTTTTTTACTTATTCAATAGTAATATTTTAGAAGCAAATAATTTCGCGCATATGGCCTTTATCCTAAAAATTCCAGATCTCCCAGCAAATAATTGCATAACGATATGACAAGTTGTTTTTAATCAAACTATAACATTTAAAGAATGAGATTGGGGCAGCAGTTTTGTTGACTCTCAATACGATAATCATAAAAACGGAAGGTTTCTTTTGATAAAAATGAGTAAAACTATAATTGATAAAGATTATAACCGAATTTATCAAGGCAGGTTAAATCAGTAAATCAAGTAAATCAATCCATCCTCTCGTTCCACTCCCCGCCCTCCCTAAACCATTGCCGTCTTCATGAGACCTTTCCAATCTTTTAAGATAGAGTTGATAACACTCACCATACAGATGTAACCAATTTCTGATAAACATAGTAACAATGTTATAAATAAGTTATTTATATACTACACAACGAATATGATGCTAACAGTTTTAACTTATTGAGTTATAATCACAATAAAGCTATGACAATAGCATCTTACCAGAGAACTAAAGAATTAAATGATCACAAGTGTACATAAAACTTAAACACACACCTTATTCTGTCACTCAATAAATCTACACGGCTTAACATACAAAGTTCCATACTTAACAACACTAATTACTAGGGAAACTTAGCAATACAATTTACAAAACGTAACCTATATCGCATTTTTTTTCGAGAAGAGGTATCTCTCATGATCATATGTTTAAAAATCTTATCATTAACACTGATATGATTTACGTCGGCGATTTCGAGTATCGATCCTTCGGGTAAACTAGGATAGGCACAGAAAAGATGAGATTTCTCTTTATATACGATAACCGCATGCGGAATATATGGCTAAGCGAGATAGACGAATGTTTTCAACATTAATTAAAAAGCTAAACAATAGCCATCATATGTAGTAGGGAGAAAATAATGTAACAAACGACACAAACTTAACACAACATGCGCCCGCTATATTAAACATAGACAATGTTACATAAGTTCCATACTTTAACAAACCTAGTAAAGTAACTAGCATTACATACAAAACGTAACCTATTCATTGACTTTTTCCAAGCATTATACTTCTTTATACATATTGGACGTAACCTACTTGCAGGTATTTTATGTTAAAAGTGCAATATTGTAACAAAAATTTTATCATAACTAGATTCTTAATTATCATATACAGACCAACGAATGACTGTAAACATAACAAAGTTTTATCCAAACATAACATATAGTAATAAAGTCTGAATAAAATATCATAGTAAATTTTAATAGTTTACTGATTTTTAAAGCAGCAATCAGTAGTATCAGTAAATCAATTATTACCAATAATCACCCTCCCCACCTTCCTCCATTCTGTGACCTATGTTGATCTATTGATCTACTTGATTCATGTCTTTTCGAAGTTATCATTTTTTTCGACTAAACATGAACACTAAGAGTACGTTTTTTTTATATACTAACTCATTTCGAATATATGGCTAAACGTAACAAAAGTTTTTAACATTAATAAAGCTAGACATAACATAACCTGAACTAAGAATTAATGTACAACGACACCCTAACAGCATCCATAACCGTACGTAATAAACTACAAACATTAAACAAACTTCCGCACTTAACAGCAGTAAAGTACCAACACTTAGTACAAAACGTAACCTATTTCCTTAATTCTGTAAGTAATACCTAACCAATGTTAATCAATGTTAATTTTACATTTAACATCGTAATTAGGTGAACTAAAAATTTTTAAGCGTAATCCCTGTCCTAATCCACTGACAGACAGGGAAACGAATATAAGTTTTAATAATATTGATTTTTCTTTCGACCATTTGGATATAGGTTCGAAAAATTACTATTAAAATGGATTTTTCATCAATCAACCACTATAATTTAATTCTAGTATCACTCTTGTCTCTCGCCAACTGAACTGAGTTTACTTATAACCAAAGGAATAAAAAAATTATGTCTAGGGAAGAAAAATTTCTTTGAACTTTTGAACAAGGCAGCAGAGACTGAAATCTAAGATTTTGGTTGATGTCGGCGCAACAAAAGAGATTAATGGAGTTGAAGTAAAAATAAATTCCTAATATAAACTAAAGAAATTATAAGCCGGCGCTAGGTAATTTTAAAATATTGATGTCAGCGCCGGATATTTTAGAATGATGGAGTTGTAATAAGAGTTAGGGAATTTTTAAATCGGACCTTGAGTAGGAGTTGACAAAAACATTTACCTTTTACACAGTAAAGATAACAATTGAATTATCTTTATAAATGTTATAATAAATTGCTCGCGTGATTATGACTTTTAACAATTTGATTCTCTCTGAAGCAGGACCGCTGGTTTGATCCCCGGAGTACACTTTTCTTTGACTTCCCGTCCTTGCTTTTTATTTATCTTACATATGTTTTATTAATTAGTTCGAATATAATTTTAAAGGAAATAAAAATTGAATTTACAAGCTGCACATAATTCCAAAACTGTCATTATAAAACTATTGAAACTTTAAAAACTATTTAATAATTTTTAGTCTAGTTAGTTTTTATTAACATTAGAACATTTTACTAACATTTGGTACTAATAAATGATATATCGCATGATTTTTTAAGCTTGGTTAATCAATGATGGAGATTATGGACTTTTTATTCTAATCTAAATATTCAACAAATCGACAGCAAAACATTATAATTACCGTATTTGGTATTTTGTGTAGAAATGATACACCAAGATTGGGAATAAGAGTAGACAATAAAATAAATAATTATTAATATGGCGTAGGTAGGTAAGTTGCCCAAAATATTAGTATGCAAAAGAATAGAGGAATTGGACATCTTAAAATATCCATTTTATTTCATATATAAGGAAAATCACTGCTTCAATATTTAATATATTGAAAAAGGCTGCTACTGTTTAGGGTCTCCCCTCCCACTTTCCCTGCACTTCTCGTAAAAATCTGGCAATAACCACAAAAGTAATTTTCTCCCACCGATATCAGTTTATTGATATATTATACACAAATAAAATCGGGCTACTCAAAACTACAAAGCAGCGACCCGTTCAGTTTCTTTTTTTAAAATCAAAACTTTTATGCCACATACGTCTCAAATACATTGAATTCTTATTACTCTCACGGTAAGTC
>JABUQX010073111.1:15000-24416 GCA_015478945.1 Trachelipus rathkii
CATTTTTTGTAGAAGATATTTTATAAAAAAAAATCTCTATTCACCTGTAGACATCATATATATATAGCAGCATATATATATATATATATATATATATATATATATATATATATATATATAGCAGCATATATATATATATATATATATATATATATATATATATATATATATATATATATATTATATATATAGTTATATTATATATATATATATACATATATTATTATATATTATATATATATATATATATAGTTATATATATATATATATATATATATATATATATATATATATATATATATATATATATATATATATATATATATATATATATATATATATATAATATATATATATATACATATATATATATATATATATATATATATATATATATATATATATATATATAAATAAAATTATTCTTATAATAATTTTTCAGGAAAAGATGGGTAACATTGGTCCAACTGTACTAATTCCTTTAAAAGATTTCAAAATGCGAGGTCTGGAATCAGTGTTTATAATTCACAACCAGGTTAAGGGACGCTTGAATCAAGGCGATATATTTCGAATGAAAGTTTTGTCAAAGGTCTAAAACTTAGTAAATAAACTGAAAGTCGTAAATGATTCGGTTGAGAGAGGGGTCAAGCTTATAAAAGATTATAATAAATTACTTAAGAAAAATGTGCAATAGAAACAGTATGTGATTTAAGTTGTAAATGTTTATCACACAGTTGTCCAGTATAATTATACAAGAAGGTATAATAATACCTAAACACCCTGCTAAAATATCACTAAAGGAGTACCCAAATTATTAATATTCTGAACATGATCTATATCAAATGAATAACATTTATTATAGACTAATTAAAGAGATTTCTTTCCTATATATAAATACATATATAACTATATAAAAATAAAATTAAATTACTTTAATTATTTATTTATTATTATTCACTATTATATATATATATACAATGCGGAAAATTTTTTACGGAGTTGTGCAAAATGAGGTGAATAACCTATTAAACAACATGGCTATAATTTACTAAGTATATAAAGCCCAAATTATTATCTGAAACCAGTCTTCCGGGTAATACTTATTTTGTGTAAATAATAAATTTTCATATTTTCCTCGGAAAGCGTTAGTCATACAAGAATAAAGATACAGGTGATTAATATTTCCAATTATCTATCACTATAATATATCATATATTTGTATAAAATATATTTATCGAGGAGAGTTGTGGTGACAAATAGTAATTAACCATTATCAAAACACCGCCTAAAATAACACAATGAGAGCCGCTAAATAATATAATCTGTAAATAGATCTAAAACATGAATTAATACATATTATTATATTATAAACTAAAATATTATATAATTCTTTGCAATTACACATAAAACAATATAAATAGCGTTACTACGCTTTAACACTACATTAAATTTAAATATTTTACGGTTGTGCAAAGAAGCTACCTCCAAACACCTGCAAAGTTACCTAGGAGCCGCAAATTATTATCGTGAAACCATCTAACATTAATGACACTATTATACTAAATTTAGATTTCTTTGTTTTACACATAAAACAATAAGTAAATAACTATACTACGCTTTATCAACTACATCAAATTGAAAAGATTTACGGTTGTGCAAAGAGTAATACTACTCAAACACCTGCCATAAATTACCTAGGACAGTCATAGCAAATATATTTATTATCTGAAATCACGATCTCACATGAACATACATATTATAACAATATTTTAGATTTCTTTTCTATTACAATATATAAATCAATAAATAATAGTACACTCGACTCACTAAACGCCTTAATTCAACTACAATATCAAAATTTTTAAAATATTTTACAGGTTCGATTGACACAAGGATAGTAATATAAACTATATATTCAAATAACACCTGCCCTAAATTTACCTAATAGTAGAGCCAAATTATTATTTATTGAAATCGATCTAACTATGAATTAACATTATTAATATATAAACAAATTTAGATTTCCTTTGCTATTAATATATATAAACAATTATATAAATATAGGTACGTGACTTATAAAATAAAAAATGAAAAACAATCAAATTGTAAATTATTTTATACGTGAGATTGATTGCAAATAGAGATACTATACATCAACACATTGCATAGTTATTTAAACCTAATGATAGAGCCCAAATATTTATTATTTAAAAACCAATTACTATACATAAATACCATATTATAATCACTTGATAAATAAATTAGATTCTTTTGCTATTAAGTGGAACGGACGCAAATATTTACAAAATTTCATAAAAACAATGGAGGATAAAAATATTAGACTTAGAACTTACTGCTTTATTAACTACAAGATCAAATAGTCATAAAATATTAATCACGTTTCGTTGCTAAAGACAAGATACCTCAAAAAACAATCGGCGTGCTCTAAACTTATATCCATATGAAAGACATGGAGATTTTTATGAAACTGCACTCACATCCATACTAAAATGAAATATCCTGAAGATATAAACAACAATCTTAGATTGTTTCATATTTATGCTACGATTTACAATACACATAAATGGCAATAGTTAACAACCACTCCAGTAAATGAGCTTGCTGGCACCAAAATGAGTCCTGCCGTTTATAGATGAGACCATATCAATAATATATGGCTAATAATATATGTTTAAATGAGTCTGCTTGTCTATATATGCAACAGATTACCGAAGTCAAGATCACGACTGCCACGTAGTAAATTACCTATAGGAGGAAAGCCTAATATTATTTATTCTCATGAAAACCACGAGAGAGAGAGATGGAATAAGTGAAAATATGGCGAACAAGAAACTAGTACACGTACCTCACTTAGACTAGTTTTTAAGTCAACAATCTATCGGCTGAGTGATGACCAATATTCAACTTCTTCTTAAAGCTTATACTTCTTTGCTATTCCACTATTCCTAGTCTTATTTATACTAATCTATTACTATATTAGCTTTGAACTACGACTTATTCCACTTCGAGGACCATCTACACACGTTTTAAAATAGTTTTATTATCATATCTTGGTTTTCCTATATCTCATAGTAGGAATTATCCACTCACACACACCTGCCTAATGATTTGCGCTTATGGAGACAAACTTGCAAGCGAAATAATGAATATAATAATCTTTACATATAACCGAGAGAAATTATAAAACAACTCCAATTACATAACTTCACATAATGCTAACAAAGTATAGATATATTTACTTTGTCATTACACATAAAACAATTATAACACTAAAGAGAATGTATCACTAAAATTACTGATGTACACATATTATTAACGACTTAAGACGTGTCGTAAAGTTAGGTATTTGTACGTTGTGCTAATAGTAGAAACTTAGTAATACCCTGCTTTCTGAGTAAGTCATACTAGGAGCGCAATTCTCACAATAATCTCCACACGTCTCACATAGACTCGCGGCATCTACAATCATACATTTCAATATTTTAAATAAATTTAGATTTATCATATATAAACTGCCTAGTATACACTACATAGTTAGACATTATATCTAGAGTGGAGCTTCAGTTTAGTTTTCTTAGAGACTACTCGAAAGGACTTACCTAGGAATTCTACTCATAGAGGTGTCTATAGATTCATTGACAGCAGTGATATTAGTCAAATAATAGAACTATACACTCTTTTACATATCGACCATAGCGCTTTATATTATAATCTTAGAGAGACGCCCAAAAATATGTATATGACTTAATTTTTCTTATATAAGCTATCTATTACAAATGATACTAGAGCGAGTGAGGAGAGAGCCAATTCTACCGACTTTTCTTCTGCCTATTCTCACCCATGATACAGACTATATAACTATATAATATATTAAGCTTGAACACTACTTTATATTAGTTTTAATAAACTGTTAAATTTATTATTTTATTATTTTATACACGTTGTGTTGTCCAAAAGAGATACCCAAACACCTGCCTAAATTACTATGACTACGAACCCAAATTATTATCTAAAACATATCTAATTGTATATATATAATATATACAATATTTATGAATATTATTATATTAGTACATATTTAACTACACTAATATTAAATACCAAATTATATAATTAATTTGAAACTACGCTCATTATATTTAATCACTAACATAATAAATTGATAAATATTATTATATACGAGTATTGTGAGCATCAGAGAGAGGAGTAGCACTCTCCTTAGAGACTTAATTCTGCAAAATGCTTATATATACCATTTATATATAGGAACCTACATAAATATATTATCTGAAACACGATTTAACATAATACTATATTATAAACAATTTAGATTTCTTTTATATATATTACATCATATATATTAATATAAATAGTAACTATCGAACTACGCATTTTTGAATCTATACATATATCTATAAAATTTTAAATATTTAAGGTTGTTGAGTACAAAAGAGAGTATATCCTCAATAACACTGATTATTACCTAGGAGCCCAATTATTATTTAAATCGATCCTCACATGAATACAATATTAATAACATTTAGATTTCTTTGCAATTTACACATAAAACAATATAAATAACGCTTGACTACGCTTCATTAGCTACCCAATTGTGAATATTTTAGGGTAGTGCAAAGGTTTAGATTAACTCAAAACACCTGCCTAAGTTAACTTGGAGCCCAAAATTATTATCTGAAACCGATTTACAATGAATGAATACATATTATACAAATTTAGATTTCTTTTCTATTACACATAAATCAATATAAATAAGCTGACTACTCTTTATAACTAACATCAAATTTTAAAATATTTTACGGTTGTGCAACAGAGATATACCTCAAACACCTGATTAAAATTACCTAGGAGCCCTAAATTATTATTTGAAATCGATCTACATGAATATCTATTATAACAAATTTAAGATTTCTTTGCAATTACCCATAAAAACAATATAAATAAGCTTGACTACGCTTTATCACTAACAATTAAAATTGTAAATATTTTTACACGGGTATTATATATTTGTAGACAAAGGAAAATACCTTTAATAATAACCCCTGCCTAAATACTATATGAGTAGTAACTACCCATAAATTATTATCTGAAATCAATCTAATATGACTGATCTATAATGAATACATATTAAAAAATTTAGAAACTTTCTATTACACAGTAAAAATATAAATAAGCTCTTACTTACGCTTTAATCACGGCAATACACATATATATTGAAGAATTAAAACTTATTGGTAGTTACGGCGAGTTATGTGCAATATAAAGGAGGTTAAATATCCATATCAAACCACCTGCCTAATAATTACCTATGAGCATACACATTGAATAACATATTAATAATATACAAATTTTATAATTTCTTTTCAATTACACATAAAACAATATAAATAGCAATCACTGCGTTTAGCAATATTTAACAATTATGTAAATATATTTATATACGTACTAAGCAAAAGGAGATATATCAAACACCTGCCTAAATATAGCCTTATAGAATATCACATATATATATTATCTGAAACCAATCTAAAACAAAATACACATATATAATATATTTATATATACTATAAATTTAGATTTACATTAGCTATTTTACACTATATACACATAATTATAATTAGAAATAAAAGCTTGACTGTCGCCTTATCACATACATAAATTAGTAATATTATTACGGTTGTGCTAAAAGAGATACTCATATCACAATATCACTGTCTAATTCCATAGAGAGCCCAACTTATTATATACCTTAGAACCGAGTATTAGCATTGAAATACATTATTATTAATAACAAATTTAATTTCTTTGCATATTAACATATTATATATATATATATATATATATACAAATCAACTTAATATGAAATCCATTTGATATCTATATGACTACTAGCTTTAAATAAATTAAAAGAATAATATGAGTAAAAATAATTTTTACAGGTTTGGAATCCTACAAAATTAATACCTCAAACACCTGCCTAATATTAACTAAGAGTAATAATATATCTAAAACCGATCTTACATGATACATATAAAAAAATTTGATTTCTTTGCTATTTACACAGTATACATATAAATAAGCTTAACTACTTTTTATCACTACATAAACGTGTAAGATTTTTACGGTTATGCAAGCAGGAATACCTTAAACACCGCTGCCTAAATTACCTAGGAGCCCTAATTAATTATCTGAAACCGATAGATATAAAATACACAAACTGCAATCAGAACTTGAAATTATTTTTCACAAATATTTAAGAAATCAATAAACATTATAAATTTATTAACTTTTACTTTACTAGTTATTAAATTTCTTTGCTTTAAAATTTTTTACTGATTAGCTCCATACGTATTAAATATTGAAATAATATATTATATCAAACACACCTCCATATATCATATATATATATACTTATAGCATAAATTACCTAGGAGGTACCCTACCAAATTAATTTTCTATGAAAACTCGATCTAATCATAGAATAGCATATATATAATAAAATATACGTAATATGTTAACTATTATTATTATACATAAAAGCAAATAATAAATATAAGCTTGCCTTTATATTATTATCACTATATAACACAAATCATAAATATTTATTACGGTTGTGACTAAAAGGAGATAATCACTTAATACATCCATGACTAAATACCTAGGAAGCCCAAATTATTAATCTGAAACCGATCTAAATATTATTAATATATACATTATATATATACTTAAAATATTATATGAATTTCATTGCCTTTATAAACACATAAAAATGGGAATAGTAAATTTATTTCGATAGTCGCATTATTTATCTACTATCATTAAAAATTGTAAAAATATATTATTACGAATTATATTGAGTACAATGGAGATACCTCATAACACCTGCCTTAAAATAAATTATCCATTAGAGAGAACCAATTATATATCTATATTAGAATAATACTATTAAATAACCGATCTAGACAATGACATAACACATGAGTATCATAAAACATCGAAAAAACACAATTTATTTTTTTTATTATATTGACTTATTTACAAGGGTAATGTAAAAAATAATATATATAATTAGCATGCACTTCACTTATTACATTATGACAATAAAAAACTTGGTTAATAATTTATTTATATACGGTTGTTAAGAGTTCATAGAGTACTGTAATTTTAAACCACATTCCAATTGAGTATTTCTTAGGTACTAATCATTTTTTTAAAAATAGAGCTGGTGGCGTGTAATAAGTCCTTACGTTTTTCTTTAACATAAAATCTACACTTACTCCATTATTGCATTATTTCACTTAATTTTTATGTATATAACAAAACACCTGCTAAATTACCTAGGAGCACTCTGAAACCGATCTAACTTGACTACCTGAGAGAGATCTAGTATCTCATGAGATAAAAACATTAAATTATAATTCATTATAATTAATAGAACATATCATTGCTATTAACAAATTTTATACAATAAAAATATAATCAATACTAGAGAACTTGCTCACGCATCGTATGCCATACATCATCCTAATTAGATGTACACGAGTTATATGTAAGCACAGTTGTGCGACAAAAGGTTTGATAATCACACTCCTCAAAAAACCCATCGTGACTAATAATATTTCATCGAGATGTAAGTTACTCACAGATTTAGATTAAACATATCGAAGCCCCGCGCGTGCGTCATCTATATAATTGTAACAACGATAATAAATTATGTTAACTATATCATAGATTTCTTTCTATTAACATAAACCGCATACCTAGAGATATGCAAAAGATTTCTTGAGACTACACTTAAAATACATACAATCTAAAAGAGTGTAAAATTTTAACGTTGAGCGAGAATTAAGAGAAGAATTTCAAATCTCTCAATACACCTTGCCTAAATTATTACTCTTTATTAGTATCCAAGTGTATCTAGTGTATTTTTTCGTATTATCACATGATATGCATAGCATGGACATACAATTTAATGGACTTACATAATAGTATTATCATTCTCATTTGCTATATATATTTTAACTAAATCTAATATTTAGGCTTAATCATAATATCTACAACATTTGACATTCACATTTATCTTCATACTAACATTATAATATAATCACTATAAATAATATTATGAGGCGGTAGGTGCAAAGAGAGTGTCCACTCACCCCACGAATTTTACTGTCCCCATTCACCACGCCCTGATATATATATAAATTACCTATAAGTATTCACCCAAATTATTATCTGAAACTCATCTAACAATAAAAACATGTAAATACAATATATATTCTACAAATTTAGTAATTTCATTGTACATATAAATAATAAAAATGTGTTAAACCTATATGAGTACGGAATTATGACATTTCCCTTGAAATACAACGATAAAATGTGATAATTTATTTTATACTAGGTTTATGTTAGCATAGAGGTATAGACACCTATCAAACTCACGCTTGACCTAAATTACCTTATAGGAGTACTATCACAACATTATTATTTGAAATCGAGATATCTTATATAACTAATGAATACATATTATATCATCTACATTTTAGAATCAAAATTATACTAATACATAAAAACATAATATAAATACCTTCAGAGCCTGTCTATTTTAATTATATTGTCAAATTGATAAAATATTTAACGGTTGTTGCACTATAATGAAGTACCTTACTAAAACAACTTAGCTAATAATTACCTATATGAAAGCCACTATATATAATTATTATCGGATAAACCCGTATAATCTATATACATACGAATACATATTTCATATCAGTCATAATTAGACTTCTTAGCAATTACACATATTATAATAACAATAAATAAAATAAGCTTGTAACTATATCGAATCTTAAATCTTACCTCAAAGTCTCTGAGATACAATGTGTGACACAGTACTATAACGGCGCTTATGCCTACATAAAGAGAACAAAACACCTTTTTTTTTTCTATACCTGACTTAAAATAACTATGAGATTCGCACCACATATTTATTGTACATCTTTATCTGCATCGTATCATACAATAATACAACAATATTGTTATTTATTGCTTGCAGTCATTGTCTTGTAGAGAGAAGAGAGGAGAGAGAGAGAGAGAGAGAGAGAGAGAGAGAGAGAGAGAAGAGAGAGAGGAGAGAGAGAGAGAGAAAGAGAGAGAGAGAGAGAGACTACATACAATATTAGGAATGAATGAGTCGGAGACTTTCCATCACAACTTCATCTTCAGAAAGAGAGAGATGAGAGAGAGCAGAGAGAGAGAGAGAGAGAGAGAGAGAAGAGAGAGAGAGAGAGACAGAGAGAGAGAGAGAGAGAGAGAGGAGAGAGAGAGTTTCGCAACAATACTACATCTTCAAAAGAGAGAGAAACTTCCACACA
>JABUQX010073112.1:7500-49200 GCA_015478945.1 Trachelipus rathkii
CGTGGTTATCATAACGTAAGTTATTAGGGGGAAATTACAACTGAAAAAACACATATATTAACACCACTATTCATTTTTATGCTCAATATCTCTAGAGTTTCTATTAAATATGTCAATAGCCAAAGTTTTCTCGAACCTGCGTTGAGCCTGCTAACAGGAAACATGTACAGGATTTACGAACGTAAATTCATCACTTCCATACTCGTCAGATGATGCAGGACTTAATGCAACTATCGACGCTAGTGTATTATATATAATATATATATACTATATATATATACTAATATATATATATATATACTAATATTATATATATATATACTAGTATATAGTATAATATATATATACTTCATATTAAAAACCCTTATTAATTATATAATACATCTAATAACCGGGGCTTCTACTTGTAATAAGTATATTATAGCATATATATATACTATGATTACTATACTATATGATTTGTATATCTATATAGATATGTATATATATAGATATGTATTATATATGAATATATATATAGCTCAATAAACTTTTATTTAAAAGAACATAAAATGTTTGTTCAAAAATATCTATTACAAATGTTCAAATATAACGAAATATAAAACAAGAGCCATCAAACCCCTCTATATAGCATTAAATGTTTGCTCTATATGTTTTACTGCTCTACACAGCTTTAGTCGGTCTGTAAAGTAGTATGTTTTTAAATCAACAATTTAAAATTTGAGTCTAAAACAGCAATGCGTTTATAACAAACATAAATTAAAATATATTAATAAATAAAAAGTATTTAAAATAATTTTTAAAACAATAAACTTTGAATGATGTTAACCTGTCGAGCAGCGGTAAATTGCGCCTTGTCCGTCAGCACCTGCGTTAGGTTTCGCCGCGCTCGGGGCACGATTACGCGAGCGCATGCGACTGCGACTGGCTCGTCTCTTGCTTTACGCTAGCCCCTCCGTTCTCGAACCTGGAAACGTTGGTGAAACCTTCGGCCTACCTCTACTTAACGGCCATCCTCTCCGTCTTTCATCTTTTTTGAAGGGTAAAAACACTCCTTGGGGGTCTACAAACTTATCTGGTGATTCTGAAACCCACAAAAATGAATTCTACATCATTGAAAACATAGGTATAGACACATTTTTTTGTCCTAATATATTTAAGAACCAGAATTCCAATCAGGCTCCACCATTACCAGCTCCGGCTCCGGATTATATAATGCGCCAGTTATTTTAACATCACCATTCTATTTCTTTCATTCTCTTCTATATGTACACCAAATTTCAGCTTTTTAGTCCATTTTATGGTTTTGGGGTGGGTGGTGCCCCCTTCCCCCTTGGACGTAGCATCTTGAAACATTGTCTACATCGATGTTGACCCATATAAAGAAGACATGCCAAGTTTGAAGAGGATACGATCTCTCTACCACCTCCTTTGCTAAGGTATGGTATTTGGTTTCATTCGAGGTTGAAATGAAACCATGTAAATGACCCCCCTCTGGGGCCATGGGGACTCTGGCGTTCGGGACAGTAACTACGGGAATTTCATATATTTTGAGACGTTCTACCCCTGCTTGACACCTGTCATGATAGGTTTTTGACGAAGGGTAAGCAAACCACATAATACGCATGGTGATACGTTTTAAAACCGTATCGGCTGAAACGGCATGCCGGCAATAGTGGGAATCGACTAAGCGTACCTCAAAACATATTAGCCAACACCAAGTTCAGCTTTGTAGCTTACATAATAATAATATTATGATATCGGATATATATATATATATATATATATTATATATATATATATATATTAATATATACTATATATATACTATATAATATAGATATATAATATATATATATATATATATATATTATATCGGTATATATATATTATGTAATAAAAATAATATTCAATCCTTAGCTCTCGGTTAAAGTGGTTAAGAGCTTATGGTCAAAAAGGTTAATCCTTTGAGCCTCATTAATTATATTTTATCTTTAGTTCGTGTATATTAGATCATAGATACTATAATATATATATATACTAATAATATATATATATATTATATCATATATAATATATATATATATATATATATATAAATCAAGGATGGGTTAATTGGAATCGTGTATATAGACATAAATTAAAACTTATATATTATCAGGCATGACACGGCGCATCCTGGTTGGTTTTATAATACACTGTATTCCCAAAGTGTAGCGTAGTTGCGAGTTCGATCTCGGGAACCTAAAGGCGGCTTCATTTTGAACATGACCACAAAGCCTCTTCAATAGGGACGCGCTAAAATTAGCGTGAGGTCTCTAGAGCGGGCCCGACAGGACGGAGGAATAGTCGTGAGTCAGCAAAACAGCCGATAGGGGACGTTGGAAAGTCGTGAGTCATCAAGGGCGGCCAAGAGCACAGAGGATGCAGTCACAGCAGGCGGTGACAAGCCATACAGACAGACTACGTCACGTACGTATGTGTGTACAGCCTTAACTACCTTCATGAAAAAGTGGCACAGTGCCATCGTGTCGCATGTCGCCACTAGGTGCCGCATGCTCCTAAAAATAACCTCATGTACCAGTGGTAGTGGGTCGCATAAACGGCACTACGTGCCGTACGCTTCCTAATGGTGGACGTCACGTGATATAATATGATAGATCATATATCATATAATCATAATTACTATATACTAAGATAGCATATTTTGTTGGTATATATTATGAATATATTACTACTATTACTATATATATATGATAATATATAAGTAAATATATAATATATAGTATGCCTCAGGTACTTTACCTGAGCAGATTTTTTAGGGATTACTGGCGGTCACGAATAGACCAAACTAAGTCCAGCTTTTTAAGCCCACAAACCGGCGATGCTATAACCGGCTTAAAGGCGAGTAATATATACGCCAGGACTCCAGTTGTTCATTGTCCTCCTTACTACTGGTTGTGGTTCAATATGGGCAGTGAGCTGTGTAAGTGCATGCATGCAGGGGGCCTCTGGAGGCTAAGCCCAAATGTGTCGCCAACATCAGAAACTCATAATTTGACGGCCTCAAAGCATCAAAAATCGCAAAACATTCGTCTAATACCAAAGGCACTAAAAAGTACCAAAAAACGTTCGTCTAGTGCCGAATGTTCCTGGCCGTCGAAATCGCACCCCTAACTACTTACTGAGCAACCTTTGACTTTTACGAATATATATATATATATATATATATATACTATATATATATATATATATATATAATATTAAGATATATATCATATCATATCATATGATATCATAGTATATAACTAATATATATTATATATTAGTGGTGTTCCGAGTCCCGGACTAGGGACTTGCGCTAAATTCAGCAGAGTCCATGGCAGAGTTCAGCAATAAGTAACACGTGTCTAATTTTGAATTACGTACTGAAATAGTTTTATGCATCAAACATGCACAGAACTGACGAGAATACTGTGCCTGTACAGTTAAGTTGACTGGTACAACAAGCCTACTCTACTGCACATACTGGTGTATATTATGGAAGTAAATCAATTAATTTATCTTTCCTTAGAAAATATAAAAGTT
Organism: Trachelipus rathkii; assembly: GCA_015478945.1. Taxonomy (NCBI): domain Eukaryota; kingdom Metazoa; phylum Arthropoda; class Malacostraca; order Isopoda; family Trachelipodidae; genus Trachelipus; species Trachelipus rathkii. The sequence continues at coordinate 11,089 of JABUQX010073112.1, forward strand.
AAAAAAGCTTAAACGTAAAATATTGCACGCAACTCATCCTTATCCCCGGTCTCTTTGTTTATTAATCGTTCTTTAACTGGGATAAAAAAAGTGATGAATGAAGTTAAAAGCTAGCGGAGTTTTGAAGAAACAGAATGAAAATCTACCCTTCCTATCTGCCAGCTGGTGTCTTACATACTTTCATCCTCTGCGTTTATTCCTCTACTATGATCTCATCCTGAATGAATAAAACCACATGAAGGACGAATGGTGCCTTAAACTAAAATCACCACAGCGACACGTGGGTGAATGTGAGTATTTTCAGGAGATGGGCAAGGAGTATAAAAGGCAACAATTTAATCACGACAAACTTGCGTGATCAGGCAGCACACCTAAAGATCCATAGCGGCCACCCACCGACTCAGATCGCACATCAGACTCGCGAGTCAACGAAAACCTACACTCCCGTGCTTTCGGAGTATTAAATGAAAACATGGCTGTATAGGTTAGGTATAATCCATCAACGGCGACGTTCATTATATTATCCATGCTGCACTAGGCTATAGGAAACTGTCCCCAGATGGGTCTCACCCAATGCTGACTCCTGAAATGAAACAGAAACGAAGTGGGTTGGTGAGACTTAAATGATTCGATATGCAACAAGAGGGACGCCTTGGTCCGCCGAGTTTTAAGTTTTGAAACAAGTCCTTGGTACGCTATTACGAACCCCGGAAAAACAAGTGGCAGTCCAATGAAATAGTCTCAACATGCCCGATTAAAATGAAATTCCACATTTTTTTTTAACGACAAAACTATCAACTCTGATCTGATTTGACATTTGGAAGACTCTGCGCTCTATTGTTGTAAGTTCTTCCTGGAGATGATTCTTATAATGCATCATGATTCACCACGTAAACACACTGGTCAATAGCTGGATGCCTCGCGAATCTCAGATTTCACAAGATTTTACCGCAAAACGCCCTACAGCCGAATCTCACACTTTTAACGAATTTTTTTAATTTTCACTAAGCTGAAAGAAAGACCTGAAGTGGGCATGTTTACATCAAAGTAAAGCGGAGGTTTAAGTAGATGTTGCTGCCGGTAACAGAAGACGCCGATTTTAATCGTCGACAGGGTACAACGGCTTGTTCGACTTTGTGATCATTATGTGGATACTGGTTGGAATGTAATGCCACTGCTGGCTAGCATGACATTTCAACTTTCTGCAGACCTACATTTCATATGAATTCTTGCAAATTATTGAAATATCGCGTAGGAGACAAAACTTTTCAAAAACGCCCTCTTAATTTTTTTTTTTTTTTAATTGGTGTATTATATTCCTTTTCTTTCAAACTGTCACTGTAGCACAAAGCGTTTTTTGTGCCTGGCCACATGCACAACTATGAAATCGGGTCATTCAAGGAGTTAGAAACCTCCTAATATCCTTCAAGATTGAAAAAAAACACCTTAGAGTGAATCCTGCTCTCAAGTAGGTTTGTTCACGTATACTACTGATCGGCTCAAAATCGACATTCGGATCTTGAATCTACAGTTTTATACAACGCAACTTGTTTCTGATTCTCTGGAAGCCTTAACATTCCATTGCTCTTATGCTTGAAAATCAAAGATACATTTTTCTTTTTGGGACCAACCTGATCCGTCCACTACTTTGACTTTGTTTTTATGTTTTTCTCTTTCTATACCGCTAGGAAGTTTGCTTAATTTGGACATCAAGCCCGGGGTTTGATTAATGACGGATGTGCTTTGATTTATCCCGATGCCTACCTTTAGTATTGAATATTCTCTGTCTCTCTTTGCTACGAGTATGCTTATTTTCTAATAGTATCTCTTGCATCAGAAGTTCCTGGAATTCTTCTTCGTGAACGTTTCCCTGCGAAGTATACACTGCTATACACGGCAGAGCGCTCCTTTAAAAAAAAATTCCTATACGAGTATTTGGTGAGGTCGGTATCTAATCCTATTCCCAGAGTTTTTAGAATATGAGAACAATTTTTTAGGGCCATCACTATAATCCATCACTATAATGGTTACTTTCCATGTTTAATACCTTTTTAATGACCATCTCAAAGACTAAAGTATTTGTTCTCTTCTGCGACTCTGTACAATGAATTCAAAATAAGGACTTATTTGTTCCCTTACCGTGTAGTACATGTTGATAGAGTGCCCCGGACTTGTGAAAGTATTGCTCCAGCGTTGTCAGACTCGTGATTGACAATGCTATTGCCATTTTGAATTGATGGTGGACAAGAAAGCATGCTTGGGATGTAGTGAATTATGAGGGCATCTGTATAATAAGAAACTATAGAGAACCTTGACAGCTGCCTTTCATAAGGCATTTGTGTTTTTTTATATGGTTACGTTTTTAATATTTATGTTGTAATTTGTTTGGGATCGGTGGTGAGTGAGGGCGGAATTTATGTTTTCTTTACTGAGGCCTTGTTTGTGTTGGTAGGCTCTTCTATTAAGGTTAGGTTGAAGTTTAAGAATAAACAATTTGTGTATATTATATTTAATTTGTAATGTTTTCACAGATATTCAACGAAAATACTCAAGTCTGGGACGGAAATATTGTTAATATGGAACTCTTTCGAGCATGTTATCCAAGATACCCATTAATTAAAGATGTAAGTCTTACCGAAGAAGAATTGGGTTCTACTATTGATATTAGACCTTTCATGAATCCTTCACCATACACTGTTACTTCAGCTTCTTCTTTTCAGAGGATTTTCCATCTTTTCAGAGGTTTGGGTTTGCGTCACCTTATCGTTCTTAATGATGAACATAGAGTTGTTGGAATGGTTACTCGTAAAGATATTGTAAAATTCCATTTTGTTCATGAAAGTAGTGGTGTCTCATTAAGACAGTTGGAAATCTGTGATTCCTTTTTGAGCCAGGATTAAATCATCCAAAAGTATTGAAGAATAATAGAAAGAATTGTACTATTTGCTTAGTGCTTTATTTATACATACATAAGTAGCACCTAATTGGGTCATATTTTATATAATCATGTGGTTTAGAATGGGTAAAGTATTTATTTATTTTTGAAGTTGATAAGAATAACTGCTGTTTCTTCAAATGGCCTTGTGATAAACGTCTTTCATTATATATATATATCAGTGATGGGCGAATCCGGCAACTTTTGGATTCGAATCCGAATCCGAATCCGTGTGTGGAAATGTTCGAATCGAATCCGAATCCGAAGTTCCGAGCACCTTCGGAGATTCGAATCGAAATCCGAGGAGGCGGGACGAGGCGTGGGTGTGTGGAAAAATTCTCTAAGCCTAGTCAAACTCTGGAATCTTAGTCAAATTCTTGAACCTACATCCAATCCGAATCCGGATTCGAATCCCGATCCGACTAGCGAATCCTTCCAATGATTTTTACAAAATTGAAGATACAATCCAATTAATTTATTTCATCATTTCTTTTCAAATAATTTTATGTTTTTTATATAAATAAGAGAGTTGTGTTTTTTCATTTTTAATGTTTTTTTACGATCTATATTATACAGTATTTTTTTCCATAGTTAATTAATATTTTTCTTTATTAAATATATTAGTTATAGATATATATTATATATATGTATATATATATAGTTATATATATATAGTATAGTATATATAATTTGAATATAGGTATATAATGGGCGATCGTCAATGGGGGCAGCTGCATCCCCATAGAGTGTTTGGCTGCTCTGCGAGTGCAGATTGGTTTTGGTAGTAACGAGCCCTACCAGCATATGGCTCTCATTTCGCTACGTACTTAAAGGGAACAATCTATGAATATATGGCGAACAGATAGTTTGTGCACAATGTTTCTATACTCTTTTAACGTTTAGGTACAAATTGATAGCATCCTTAATTCGCTATACTAGATCCAAGACGTCTTAATTAGGCCTCGCCTATCTTTGCTAAGGTATATAGTTTATATATAATATATATGATATAATATATATATATATATATATATTATTTAATAAGTTATATATGATATATAGTATATATAAATAATATATTATATATATTAATATATATATAATATATAATATATATATATATAATATATATAATACTATATATATACAGTGGCGATCCGAACTTTTTTCGGGGGGGGGCCAGACAAAATTCGTTTCTTATATATATATCTTTAATCTATATATAATATATATATAGTATATATAATATATATAATATATATATAATTATATATATATATATTTATATAATATTAATATATTATATATATATATATATATAATAATATATGATATAAAGTGGAAGGACCAAATATAAATTTCTAAGAAAAAAAAAATTGGAATAATTTATATAAATACTTAATCATCTTACCTAATTGTTAACTTTAATCGGGGTCATGAGACGTGAGGAAAGTCCGAATTAACATCTTCAGTTTTTATGTTGATATTTCGATTGTATGTAGAATAGGGCAAGTCCAGTACAGTCTTTCATCTCCCAATAGCTTTTCTCAGAGTTACTTTCAGAAGTCTTATTTGTGAAAAAGCTTCTTCTACTGAAGAGAAACCCAAGGGTAAATTGCCAGTATTTGCGAACGAAGATGAAATATTGTTTGGAAAATTGATGGACTGCGAAACAAGAAACAATCCGTCTATTGCTTCGTTTTTGGACGATCTGGTGCTGATGATCCGTGTTTAACTTCCACAAATCCCATTCTGCATTTACTAAATCTTCTATAATTTTAAAATCTTCTCTTGCAAAACTTCCTTTTGACTGCATATTATCTTCTCAAATATTTCGCTAATACCACCTGTTCGGTATGACACATTGCAGGGAAGAAAAATTTCTTTATGATTTGGAAGAAACCTGCTCTCCAATGCTGATATTAAATCATATAAAAATGGTTATAAATAGTAGTTTAGACTAGAATAGTGTGTCGTGAGGTTAGAATGTTGGTGTCTGTATTTTTGGAACTTTTAATGTCTTATTAGGAAGATTTATCTCTGAATGGCTTACAGAATTCTTCAAAAATCTGCTGCAAATGTCTAATGTTGGCATATTGAATCTCTGATTGGTTTTAAGGTTAGTTTAATAAGAGGACTTTACGAGATTTCTTCTTGGAGTCAGAAAATTATATTTTAAAATTTAACCTCTTTGCAGAATATATATTAAAATATTTGATAGTTGAAATTTTTATGTCGTAGGAATTTGGGAAGGGCCATGGCGCCCCTGTTGGCCCCCCCCTGATAGCCACTATATATATTTGATAAATTTTCAAATATTTGTTTTAGTATACCAAATATTTCATATAGTTGTGAAAAACTGTTTTTAAGAAAAATTTTAAAAACTTATCTAAATAAAAAAGCATTATTTCCTAAATATTTTACACATTGTTCAAAATTATATATATATACTCTTAAATGAGACTACGATTTTTATATTCTATACATATTTATCTAATAGTTTGATTTACTGATTTAGGTTAATATCTATTAAATTGAGATTTTTTACTAATAGGGTATTTTCTATATAGTAAGCATTTTAAAAAATAATATGTGTTCATTGAGATGCTATATATAATACTGTCAATAAACCAGGAAAGGAAGCGATTTATTAAAGTTTTAAGTATAGTGCTTAAATTGTAGTAATACTGTTTTTTATAATGATAAATTTTACTTAAATATTTATGTTTTTAATATATACTCAAATATATTCTAGTTAGTTGAGATAAACCTGTTATTTAATTAAAAACATATATATAATTTCTGAATATATTCGCGCTATTTCTTAAATTTCACATAAATAGACTATTAGAGATACTTTCATATACGATCTTGACTTATTTTCAACATATGAAATATTATTTGAGTTAAAATCTAGATTAAATTTATATTTAAACGTAGGTATTATCAGACATATTGAAAATTAATAATGTTAGGTTTCACAAACACAAAGTTAATAATATTATTCAGATAAAGATAATTTATTAATTGTATTTTGATATTTGAACATATCTTAATATTGGACGTTTTTTAAATAGAAATATTCTAAATATTTGTTGTATATATTACCAGATATTACTAATTAATGTATCGTAGTACACCGTTTTTAATAAAAAATTTTAGACTTCTAAAACTAAATACGGCATTGTTTTTAACAGTTTCAGCATTAACCGAATATATTACATCGTTACTGGTAAAAGAACGATTTTTTCCTAAATTTCTCAATTATGAAATTATATGTTATATATCGTTAATCTTATAAATTTGAGTTTTAACGGTCTATTAGTTCTAGCATGAAAAAATAATGTATGTTTCATTGAAATGCAGATTCAAAAAGATGAGTAAAGAGATTTATTAATTGTTGTTATGTAGTATATATTATAGTTTAAATTTGACTAGAATTTTTTTTTCAATGATATTATCAATATTATGTTATATTATATATAATACTCAAAATATATTACTATGATATAGTTGTGAAAGAACTGTTTTAAATATAAATACAAAACTTTATACTTACTATAAATACGTGAGTTTTCTTATAAATTGATTTCACATGGATTACAAATTTAGAACTTCATTGAAACTTTAAAGTACGACTTTTCCTAAATATTTAACATTATATTGAAATATTATTAGTTGAATTCAAGGTTTTGAGTTTATATATGTTTTAATATACTAGGATTATAGTAATAACTGTTTGCATATTGAATATATATATAAATGTGTTTCATTGAAATGCATATTTAATTATATAAAGTCTAAGAAAATAGTGAATATTATATAATAGATTATTTATGAGTGTCTAAATTAAATCGTTTTTTAATTAGAATAATTATCATATATATTGTGTTTTATATATATATATAGTATTATCCAACTAGTAGAAAATAGTATTGTGAAAATACGTTGTTTTAATAAAAATTATTTAACTTCATTAAAAACTTTATACTATAGCTTTATTCGTAAATTTTTTCAACATTACAAATTTCAAAAAGCCTTAAAGACTTATTTTTACCTCTTTAAAACAGATGAATTATTTAGGTAATTCTAAATTGAGTTTTTATTACGGGATTTTAGCATTTGAAAATACAATAATGTGGTTTCTACATTGATGAATATGCAATTTCTCAAATAGCATGAGTAAAAATATATAGTGACTGATATTTATTAATAGTTATATTTATAATCTCTAAATGTGACAATTAATAAATATATATTATATACGTTTTATATAATTAAATTTATGCATATAATATATATATGGCTTTGATACATACATATGTAAATACCTCAAATATTTTTTCCTTTTTGATAAAACTCTGTTTTGCTTTTTTACGGATCAATTGTATAAGGAATATGAAACGTTATTTATCTTAATTAAAATTTTCACAATTATCTAAATTATAGAAGGTACTTTACATGTACGTAAGTTTTATATGTCCTAAATATTTCAACTCAGAAATATTATTATCATTCTTATAAATATTGCTACTAGGTATTATTAACCTCACTGATATTTGCACATATTTACACCATAGCGGAGAGTGTAGATTATGCTGATGCTAGATCAAGTCCATTTTCCCATGAAAGAAGAAATTTAATTAAATTATTTATAGTTATACGTGTCTTAAATTGACGTTTGTTAATAGTGAAATTTCACACACATATTGATTTATGTGCTATGATCAGAAGATGTATTTCATTAGGTTGAGTGAAACCTGGTACGCTCTTATTATATAAAATTAACTTTTATTCTGTATCTTCTTTACAAGCCAATTTTTACTTCATGTCGTTATGTTTTTGAAGATACCTTGCTCACACATGACGAAATATAAAGCGCTTTTCCATTGCATCGTAACGTCTTAGGAAAGTACCAGATGTATTGTCGTCACCTAAGATCTCTCAACATTTAAAATTATTTGGTTGATCTTAAAGATTGAACGTTTTATAACAGGCTGATTATTTTACTAATTGCATTTGAAAAAAATAATGTGTTCATTGAAATGCGAATGTTCTATGACACAATAGCCAGAGAATAGAGGCCAGTTGATATTAATTAATATTGTTTTAGGTGATCTTATCAAACTCATGATTCTCATTTTTAATTACCCATCTTGAATATCTGAAAATATCTTGTTCTTATAAATATACCAAATATTTCTCGCCCTATTAGTTGTCGCAAAAGCTTCAAAGTCGAGAGAATGCACCTATGCAGTTTAAGTATTCTAAAATTAAGGATAATCTATTGTATATACTTTTAAAGTGAAAGGAATACAAAAATTATTTCAAAAGTCATAAAAGCAAATCACCAACCTGCACAACGACACCACTACCACATGTGGCATGTGCGAACTCGGAATTACTTTGTTTGAAGGTAAAGTCTATAGAAATTGATTGTTAGGTAGTTCAGTCAGCTCACGCTTTAGACACACCATGCTTTGCCAATATTATCACATTCAAGCTCGGATAGCTTGAAAAAGTACCTTAATTAGTGTTTCATTAAATCGTCTACTTGTCGAAAACGCTTCACAGAGAAACTCTTCCTGTGGGAATTACGTTTGTGTATAATATCTGAAGAAAATCTACACTATTTTACTGCTGTTTGCGTCTAAAATTGAACGTTTTTTGAATGAAATTTCATATTTGTTATATCATTACAAGGAGATAGATGCTGATGCTGGTGAAAAAAAACAAAGGAATCTAATCGATATATGTAGAAAATATAAAGAATAGGCCATGTACAAACAAAGGCAAGCAATTTATGGTTGTATCAAGCCCACTTAGGTATATATTATGTAAAGGAACATACCTTGAAGAATTGTTATCCGACTCAGAAGATCTTATTAATATAAAATGTTAGATACATCTTCAAAGACTGATTTGGTACCGATTTCCTAAATTTCAACATTTGAAGAGACACTTAATTTAAAGTTAAATCTTGAGAAAGTTGGAGACTAAAGTATTCTTGAAACTCTCGCGAATTTTTCGAGCTACTTTAATAATAGAGTAGTGAGTTCCATGTAGAAACTCTTTCTTTCGCAATATTACGAAAGGCATGATGAGTAACTTATCTCGTGTAATCAGCTTTTCAGCGCGATGTCCTTAACAACTTGCCCAGTATCAGTATAGCTAACTCACTATTATAGTTTCGTAGATATTTGTTCTCATGTCGTAAGGATTCAATATACTCATGAATATTGGTGCTATCGAAGTACGTTTGTAGTGGATAGAACACTGATCAGTTTAAATACGAAGAATTTTGAACTTCTAAATTACGCTGTGCTATCATTGATTTTGTACCATTACGAATATAGATTTGTTAGAACTCTCTAATAAGTACGATTTTTCCTAATTTCAACATTTGAAAACTGCTACTATATTGGTAATCTTAGAAATTGATTATTTTTTTCACTAGTGTTTTTACAGCATATGTGAAATTCTTCTCAAAATCTTTATCCATTGAAATGCATATTTGAAAATAAGACAGTTAGATAGAGATGAGATTTTTACAGAATTAGAATACATATTATATGTGACATTTTCATTGTTTTTAATAAATGATTGTTTTATTATTTGTAAATATTCTTTTAATGCATCTGTAATTGTCCATGAAAAATGTTCTTTGTTTCAGTATGATTCTCTTCTAAATAATCTGATGTTTTTAATGATAATTTACAAATAATTATGTTTATATTATATATATACCAAATAATTATTCTATTAGTAGTATGTAATATACTCTAGTGTGATTTATAATAATAAGATTTTTAATACTTCTAACATATACCGTTATTATCTTTTAATATTTCATCATTACAATAATTATAAGAACTCTTAACAAGTACAATTTTTCCTTATCTTCAACATTTGAAATTATTTAGTAGGTAAATTTCTTAAAGATATGTATAAGTTATTACTAGGTATTATTCAGTGACATTTATATATATAAATATAATATGGTGTTGCAATGTGCAAAAGCTGATATTTCTAAACTTAGCTTACAGAATATTAAGCTGCCCCCGTCAGTTATATGAAATTGGTTGATTTAATGTTTGTCGGTGATCTGAAGATAGTTTACTATAGGTATTTGTCAACTATATGAGACTAGTTTACTTAAGCATTTGTCATTTATTTGAAATTAGTTATTTGAATATTTACCAGTTACTTGAAATTAGTTACTTGGAATTCGTTAGTCACTTGAAATTAGCTACGTTGATATTTTTAGTTTATAGTTTAATTTTTATAATTCTTGGTTTATAGTTGATCATTGTTATAACATGGTGTCAGTTTACAGTTGGTTTAGTATACGGATTTTGATAGTTATGAAATTTATTGATCTATTTAATTGAAATTGCATTCGATTTATTTGCATTGATACTTTGATTTTTTTCTGAAATCAAATTATAACAGCACATGTGGACAGTTATTTTGGACATAGTAACTGATAATTGTTGGTTATGAATTAAATCTTTTATTAAAATATTTACGTTTTTGGAAATGAATTTTGATTTGATACTTTACAATATTTACGTTTTGTAAACCTGTACATTTAAAGTAATTAAAGTTTCATTTTAAATGATTTAATGATTTGATAAAATATCTAAATTTTATGTTGATTAACTTTGAAGTACGAGTCCAGCAAGAATTAATTACACAGAAGGAAATTTTTGTACATTGTTGTTTTTACTATTTTATTATTTATTTGAATGCTAGTACTCAAATGAGATTTTAACATTGCATTACTGTGTTTTAGTATGTAATATAAATATAAATCGTAAATTTGTGTTTATTATTTTATTGAATCTTATTATTATTTGAATTTGAATTTATTAAGGAATTAAATTAAATGTTATTTCCCAAAGAACAGTTTTAAGTTTAGTTTTAGAATTGAAATTCACACTTAAATTGCCATTGTTTCAGATTTGAGTTTGATTATTACTACGAGACTTGTAAATTACAGTTGGGTACTTAATCCCTAGGGGAGAGGATATTATTCTCTGTCAATGTTCTTAGTGGTGTATATTTATTTGATTTGATATATCGATATAGTGGGTAACTTAACAACTTTTTTGGATTTGAGTTATCATTTAAGTGGTAAGTCTAACCTATTTTAGGATTTTGATCAATTTAATATTCTGGATAAGCCAATGTGGACTTTTGACGAACTATATGATTTTTTGAGAACCTCTGATTTTTTTTATCAGTATTAGAGTTGGTGATTAATTGAAGTACTTAGAATTATATTTACCAGTCTTGATATTAATGTCCATGTCAGCACCCAGTTATTACATTAATCCATCCGCATTTGACGAGGTTATATATCTCTTCAATTTTAAGAAGGATTAGTTTCCAGCATGAGGTAACCTATATATATAGTGGATTTCGATTTGTAGAGCATTGAATTGTATTATACTTTGAGTGCTATTACTGCATATATTAGGTTCAACTGTCATATCACTTTGGATACTATGGTTCCATAGAGTATAAGAAAAACGAGTCTTTTATTTTATTACCATGTGCGTATACCGTTTTGCAGAGACATACGACTTTATTACTCCGAACACTTCTAGAATTGATATTTCAATTTAGGCTTATCCCTACTGTATTTTAAAAACTTCGAATATTAGTTGTGACTTGGTTACCTTAAGACTTATTATATATAAGACATAACCTTAGACTACCTTAAGAATTACACAGGTTACAATTATAATAATCGGAGAGTAACATCATAGATCCATTCTGAAGGTTACAGTTATAATACCTGTGAAATTAAGACTACAAAAGGATCTAATGAACATAGCTACAGGCAGGATAAAACAGACAAGGTTTAAAGATAATTTAAATTTAAGGATTGGGAAATAAAACAAGCGTAAAAAGAAACAAAAGAAATAAATATATTTATTACATATGTTTTATTAATATTATGAGAACCACGAAAATCCATGGATAAAAGAGGATCATGTTGATCGAGACCGAACACCACGCTATGCTTCTGTTTAGCTACCTGTACATATATTCATACAAGTAGTAAGTGTTATAATAATTATGTAAATTTTGCTATCTCATTAACAAAAGTTATTTAATATACCTCATAGGTGGATAAGCAGCCTTCTGAAGAGCGTTCATATCACTGCCAACTATATATAATAAAGTATAAATAATATATAATAAAAAATTCGGGGTGCCATGACCAGGTATTACGACGGTGATTTTGGGTTTTTAAATTATTGCCGAGTGAAATTTAAATTGATAGAAGTATGGAATACAGTTTAAAACACTTGTTGGGTATATTAATAAGAAGAGTAATATCCCACTATAATGGTTAGGCAAGATGCCAAGAAAAAGGAAATCAAGTGAATAGGGAAGTGAGAATTGATTGGAAATCATCACCAGAACCGGTTAGTAGTGTGACTGAATAGGAGGTGCTGGATATTAGAATACAAAGCAACGGGAAAGGATTCATTATGAGTCGCACCCCATTAAATGTGGAAAAACAAGTAGAAAATGAAGGTAATTGAATCATATTACCAACTAACACCTGTACATTTCTATATACATTGATACTTAAAAAGCATATACCAAATTTTAGTTAGGATTTAAATGTATTTAAGGCCTACCACCAATATATAACTTAAAGACTTTCATGTAGGATCAGGGTGGAATTTTGCAAGATTTTTACAACGAGTTTGAAGTCTATTATTAAGTCTTGGTTCGCATAATTACTTAAACTCAAGTGTCTCAGAGACTTTAGGAGTAGTAGTGTTATTTTGAGAAAATTAATTTTGTACAATTCTATTATATTAGAATTATATCAATTTATTTAATATAATATTATATAATACTATTTATATAAGTATTTATATAATATTTATACGTATATATATATACTTTAAATATATATATAATATCATAAAAATACATATTAATATGAATATATAGTTAGATATATGAATAATATATATAATCAACATCTAATATATATTTTATACGTATATATATATAAATAATTATAAATTATATATATATAATATATAATAGATGATATTAATATAATATAAGTATATATAATATAATTAAATATATATAGACTTATGATACAATTTTGTAAAACTCACTAAAATAATAATTTACTTAAAATAAGTATCAATTCTTCTCCTCTTTTCTATAACAACTCTATTTATATATCATACCATTATATATTTTACAACTTAAAATAAATTCTTTTCTATTTGAAAGTAATGACAATAGTTAACACCCCTAACTCATCATGGTCTGGTATATTTTTTAATACTAGCAATGAAGAACTCCTTCACATATATCCTTTGCTTCTGTTAATTGGTGCCGATCAGACTAAAATCTTTAATATCATAATACCATCTTTTAATCATTCTCTAGCGGATTTTAATATTTAATGTCCCGTTTCGTAAATATTATCATTATTTTTGTCATAACACTTTTAGAGGATGTAATTGTGGAGTCTTTAAATATATATACCATATGTGGCATAAAGGACTTCTAATGCTTCCTCAGTAAGGTTATTGTTTTTGGTAATTTATAATTTTTGGTTCAATTCCTAACTTTGTAAAGTTGGTAATGTCTATAAATTGTATAATCTTTCCCAATCTAATGTATAATAATCTTATTTCCTAAAGTTTCCTCTTAAATGTCTAAATTACTATTCTTCTCTTTAATCTATTTCATTTGGGATGATAGAATTGGTGTTGTGATGTGTTTGTCTCGTAGTAGTTTCTGTCATTATTTCTAATGGTGTCTTCAATTTCTGGGTGGGGTTATTTTATATGCTTTCACATAAGGGTTATTTGATTATGCACATTTTGGTTATATTACTTTTCTTCGCAAGTTGGTACAGGAGGTTGTTTTAAAAAATCTTAAATACAACACAAATAAAAATACAAATAATTCAATTTTTCTAAAATCTCTTTATGCTAATATGCAAATTAATCCATTTCAAACCTTTCAAAATTAATTAATTTAAGCCTTGGATGAAAGATCTGTTAAAAGTGTTTCTGTGATCCATCGGTAAATACGTTTAGTAGTATGCTTTCCACAATTATCAATGATGCATCGTTTGTTGATTGTAAAAAAACAGGTATTCTCAAGGCCCAAAAAATCATACATCATGGTTAAATATAACGGCACATGTGCGTAATAAAAGATTTAAGGTGAGTAGAACAATGTGTAAAGATCATAATTGGATGGTACGAATTTGTGCTTGACCTCCATTCAATTCAATAACACTAGCCCCATCAAAAGTTTGAGCAAACGTTTCTTACGACAAGTCAATTTTCAAGATAATTAATAAGTTCCTCACTAAAACTTGATGCGCTCCTGTTTTGTATAACCAAAATTACAAAAATTATTACTAAAATTAGTAACAATAATTCTGATAAAATAACTCTCTCCTCTCCTCTCTCTATATATATTATATATAATTATAATTGTATTTAATACTAATAATATTATTATGTTATAATAATGGTTTATATATATATATATATATATATGTATTAATATAGAGTGTTAAATAGTTTTTTTTTTAATTTAATAAAAATTTTCTTATTTTTTACATATTTAATTGCAAAAGCGCTCTTACTTATTAGTAGAGTTGCCAATTTTGGTAGGAGTTATTTTATGACGTTTCGAAAGAAAGATGTATAATCCTCAAAATAGACAAAATAAGGATAGGGTTTCTTTTATGACAACCAGTGTTTTGAAAAGCATTATATTACGCGCCTCTTAGGAGGCCAAATCTAAATCTCCAACAAGAGTAAGAGAATGGGTCCTGGAATTACTGAATTTAATGAGTAAAATCATCGAATACATTTCTAAACATTTTAATAGTAATATGTGTAAGGTTCTTTCTTCTATAGTTCTTTTTATTCTTTATTATTTTTAGAGGAGCCCGGCTCCTGTCTCCCTGTAAAACCGCGCCTTAATATATTATATTAAATATATATTATCTAATATTATATATATAATATATTAACTATATATATATAAAGAAATAATATATATATATATATATTCTATATATATTGTAATTATTATATAACTATTAATATTTTTTATATATAATATATATCATAATAAGTATATAATTATATTTTATATAAAAGATATAGTAAAATAAATATATATATATATTATATATATATATATATATAATTAATGTAATATATATTATAGGATCTCGAGCAACGAAAGTCATTCTGATGATCTGAAAGAAGGGAAAGAGATTCAAGCTGATTCAGGAAATGAAAGTTCAAGAGAGTTTCAGGAATTTTAGACAGAATGCAAGCTAGAGCAATAGGACGATAGTCGGAGGAATCAGAGCATCTACCCTTTTTCGCTTCCAGGATTGAGGAAAAGTATTAGTATTAATTTATTGATTTAATGAAACCAAAATTAAGCAATCAATTGAAATAATTCCTGTTAAATAATCATGGTAATTTCGTGTGTTTTTTCGAATGTGTGAATTGTTCCAAATAAGGTCAAACTAGTAATAAGTTTAGCTAATTCATTTGTTCTTGACTACAGTGATTGCATGCTAGAATAATATTGAATTCGGGACTAAGGCTTAATGACTGATAAAAGACTTGTACTCTGAATCCCATTTACAGCTCTTTATTAATAATATATTAAATTCAGTGTTTGAAATATTTCTTGCTGTAGATAATTATAGGGGATTTAATTTAATTAAGTCGTGTTGTTGGAAAGACTTGGTGGGTAATTATTACAGTTTTCTCTACTTCACTTAAATATATGATAAAGATCAGAGATTGGTTGATCATTTCAGGTGTTATTGAAGAGTTGTAGAGTGATAGTGTGGCATGCAAATCTTTTTACATGAAACAATATGATCGAGAGATAATCGAGGGAGAAGAAGACTACTCTGAATTGTCTTTTAGGATGTTTTATATGGATTGGCCAACATTTGCTCTAGTGCGTAAATTAGATTAGGGTTAGTATAGAGAGGCCTATGGCAATGGTGTTAGTGATCTTATATCTATATGGTGTTTAGTGGTCTATGAGGTTCTTATCTTCTGAATTGAATCAAAATCTTATGTTAGCTCGTACGGACGTAGAGCGAGTGTAAGAAATATTATATGAGTGTCTTCAAAGGTGATTGTTTTACGTATTTAAAGCCTTGGATTGAGACAGGGTTGCTTTCGTTATGTCTCCTGTGGTTATTCATTTTATATATGGATTCTGGGGTTAATGAAAGAATTAGAGATGTGGGTGGCAAGAAATGGTGTTAGAATGATGGAGATAATGGAGGATGAGTCTGGAGTGGTACCCTACTATTATTATGCTGATCGAATTATGATTCTTTGTGGCGGAATCTGAATGAGAGTTTCGAGAAGATGGTAGAGAGATTTTGCAGGGGTGTAAATGGAGAGTAACGTAATAAGGTTATAGTGTTATATGGTTTGCTGAATGAGGAAGCCCCAGTGTGAAAGTGTTATGTAGATTGGTGGAGACAGTTGGCACATCTAGTGTCTGAGTTAAAATATTTTGGGTTTGTGATATTGAGAAGGAAGCGTGGATGATTAGCCAGAGTGTTTAGTGGGAAGCTTGTGTCAATGGCAGTAAGAAGGTGGGCTGGTGCATATTAAATGTTTAGTTGTGTATGAGAAAGTGGCTACGTCTGTTGAGGGTTAGGATTTTGCCAATAGGTTTGTTTGTTTAACCCTATTGTGTCTAAATCGTTTTTCAGTAGTGAGACAGTGGCTCTATATATTATTAGTACAGTAAATATATATATATAAGTTCAATGTGTCGAGCTCATGTATAGGCGTCTTGGCGTCCGAGGGCGGCGTGCAGGTGTTGAGCAATGAATTGATTAAATGGAGGAATGCGAATCCGTATTAAGATGAGTATGTGTGGTGCTCGCAGCCGTACGCAGATCCGTTATCCTAAGTGGATTCTGTTCTATATGAGAGTGTAGATGCGCGGCTACATCCGTGTCGAATAGTATGAAACTGTAATCGGAATTACGTGTTTGGATGTAGGAGAGAGCGATATGGATCTTAGTTTATGTATATGTGGTCGTGAGTTGTGTCTGGACTGATCTCGATCTGGGATATCGTAGATAAAGAGTGGACGAGTCAGTAAATTGGAATTGTTTGCAGCGAGATTGAAATGTAGAGTGTTGGGCCATGATGAGCAAAGGAGGGAAGAGGTGCATCATGTATAGGGAGACTGAATGGCGTGGGGTGTTGCTATGGGTGGTTTATTAGGTTGTCTGCAGCAATCTGGCTCGATAAGAGATCGAAACCCTATACACTTGACAATTTATTTCTCTTATTACATCTCGTGATGGGATCCGTCGCGGGTTCGTTACTCGAGTGATATTTCTAGCTCTAGGTGTGATTTATTCTGATTGCATCACATATTTACTTACTAATTAATGTACATTATCGAGGGGGCGTATATAGGCTGGCCTTCTATTTCGAATTTGTGATCATATCTCTTACTGTAGCTTTCTCTCCTATAATGGGATTGTTACTCTTTAGTACACTTTACTTATTTACCTCCAATTTCTTGGGTAAAAAAGTATTTATGAAGAATGAAAAAGAAAGATAATATATTATGATATATAATTATATTTAGCAATATATATAATTACTATTGCTATATATTCTACGCTTGTTAGGTTTGTCTATATTATCTTCTTATATTATATATATATTTATATCTATATATTAAGTAATTATATCTTTAATTTTAGGTGACACAATATTGTAATTTTCCTATAATTATCGCAGATGTGAAATGTATGTCGAATATATTTTTATAGATATATATCGGATATCGATAATATATTTATTATTCTTTACGATTGAAATGTGAATTATAGCAAATTAGTTTTTGAATTTACGTGACTGCGAAGTGGAGTATGGTTATCATTAGCCACTCAGTATAGTTGCATATTATTTCATCTATTGCCTCGCGTATAACATTCAATTTATTATTTAGGATGGGGAAGGACATTAATCAAATTATACATTATCTCTCATTTTATGACTATGTTTATGAAGTAGTTTATTGTCTCATCATGATTCCCTACTAATTAATTTATATTATTGAATTAATATTTTTGAGGTAATTACCTTTATAGTAGTAGTAGTAGATTATTCCGCCCGTATCCTTTTCTAAGTTTATTCTATCCTTGTAAGTAAGAACTGATTAGCGATACCGTTCTGCACATTTCTGTTAACCGGCTAGAGTTTGCTCATGGGTACAGTTTATAACTCTGTTGTAATACGTCCCCATTACTGCGGGTCTTCGTCTAGGACACTGTCCGACTCCATTTAGACCTTCTTCGTCAATTGCGAGCCCCGATGTGCTATCCCCTCGGTATCTTTTTTCCATCTTACTTATGTCTTTGACTGTGATTGTTCCTATCCAATCTAACTGTGCTGGAATGTAGTTTCTCTGTCAGCCTGGCTAGTGTTGCTCTTTTGCTGTTTACGTTGTTATCTTTCTGAGCCTATCAACTGGATTATTATGCGTTTCATTTTAACTATTTATTATGCCTAGTACGTATGTTACCTATACCTACATAGCATTGGCAGGTGTGAGAGTACAAACATTGGTGGGTGCTTATATTTATTTTTTTATTATGGTTTATTTGTTTATCTATATTATAGGGGTGGTATAATAGGTTTCCCCCTAGCGTCTGCTCCAGCTTAATTCTATCCTTGTACTGTATAGACTTTGTCTTTTTAATATACTCTATATCTCTTAGTTTCTTAAATTATCTCGTTTTTCTTTCTTGGCGTGTCTTGAGTCTGTGAGCTATATATTAAGTCTTAGATGGTTGTAGCCGCGTAGACTAGTTATACGTATGGCTGATACTTATTGGCTTGCTATAATCTGTGCTTTATTTTCGGGTTGAGCTCCTGTCTTAGTTTGAGTTTAGCTAATTATCGTATGTTTCAGGGATATGTTCACGCCATATTTTTTCTACTATACCATTACTTACGAGGGTGATCACGCACGGTCAATATCTTCATTGTTGATCTCTCTTTCCGTGCTCAAATTCCCTGCAAATTATGGTAGACTGTATTCTCAACTGTTGACTAATTCATTTATTGATCTGGTAGTGTTCTTTGCACTCGAGTCTGTTGCCTGTTAACGTGTGTGTAAATGATATTCTATTTTGTAGACCAGTTTGACTGATGCTGTATGCGATTAATTAGACTATTTTCCACTAAGATGTTACGGTGGCGTTTATGCTGCGCGCCTTGTTTAATTCATTTAAGATATAAGGATATAGAGCTCTTTCTTTTAGTAAGTTCGGTGAGATAGGGTTTGATGTTTACGAAGGCACGGTGGTTTTCGATGGAAACCTGAACTTAGTACTTAAGAGTAGAGGGTGTAAGTTGGCTGCTGAGTGAGAGTAGAATTAGACGTGATGTTATAGTTAGTTTGACGTTGTGCTGAGCAACTGGAACAATGTTTTCAGACGCTCCTTACATATTTAGCGCATATTGATCGGTATGGAAGAAGGGAACGGAGAGTGCGAGAGTGTATGTAGAAAGTTTGCGAATTGGCAGGAAGTGGCTTGGTGCAATTAATATCTGGTGAGCTGTCAATACGTCTGCCTCTTTCTAGGAATCAGATAATTTAATTCATATTCAATTATACTTAATACAATTTATATATAATAACTATATATCTAAATCAAAAAATATAATAATATATTTACAATCAATAATAATATAATAATAATATTCTTCTCTTAATATTATATATAATTAATATAATAATATTAATTCTAAGCACCACAACCTAATAAGTGATTCGATCATTTGAATCGTACATCCTCTTATAATGATGACAATTCTTATCCGCAAATTTGTATCCTGGGCCACCTCGTCCGGTTTCGGTAGGATCGACCCCTTGAAGCATGAAGTTTTTGATCACGCGAGAAAACGAGTTTGTTATCGTAATAACCGAGTCGAGCGAATTGAGAATGTAATTGGCAGCAGTTAGCTGCTCGCTTAATGCAGATCTTCTGCATATTTTGATTTCTTTATAAGTTAATCACGTTCCTAGATTATTTTCTTTGAGTAATTTCCCAACAATATGTGAATCTTTGACTAATTCTCTGTTTCATTTGGTTCACTTGTTGATTTCACAATGGAAGACCCAGCCTCACCGTTTATAACTTTGATTAATAATTTAATCTCATTGGTTATCACGACTGTGGCTCCTGTTTTATTTAAGACTTCATATCAGCTATCTGAACATATGGTCTGGGAGGATATTGTATATTTCTTTATTTGAGGGTAATTGGCTAACTTGTAGATCTCTGGTAGGAGATATAGCGCGTGAATTTGTCAACGTGTCTAAGCTGGTGTATGTCTGAAATATCTAGGTGTCTGCATCTTTCTCCCAATAACGTTATGGTTCTACCCTTGGATGAAGTTCGCCGTTTTTGTTTCCACAGCATTTAACAGCTCATTCTGGCGTTGTAAATCTGTGTACGCTACCAATTTATTTGTATGTTTTTGCTATCGATACCTGTTATTATATCACTTGGCTGGCAAGTTCCAACTTAGTTGTTAAGTGTATTCTTGTACTTGGTGTTGGGGTTTTTTGCTAGATGTTGGTCTTTTTTTCCAGTCCTCACTGACCTCTACAGATATATTTAAACATTTATCCCGAATTGATTAATTATTCTATTACATATTCTCTCGGAACATCAAATGAAAAGTGGGAAAGTTGTGAAAAACAAAACTCCATCCTTGTCTAAATCACCTGCTCCGATTGTGGGCGATCATGAATTTACATTGAAATATAATTGGAAACGCTCTATCCTGAAAAGAAACTTATAATTAAACATATAGCACAGATAATAATCATTTTATCACATCCCAGCTCGCTAAGTATATGTGATTAACACATAAATATTAAGCAAGCTCATAAATCGTGGATTAGAATATATTAAGATGTAATTTAAATTCACATTTACTCGATAGTCATTTCCATCAAGGCATTGTTGATAATCTACAAATGAGCTGTCTTCATTACATAATCTCGGTCGTTTATTAACCACTTTCTGAAAGGGATCTCCACTGCAATTTCCAATATTTTGAATTTTTTTTAAGTCTTCTAAATGTAATAATTTCACTTTTTAATTTTTCTCCAGTACTAAATGAGTCAAAACCCATTTGCCTGAGGTCCAAACACACTTTTATTTCCCATATTTCCAACTATGGTTCATCCTTTACACCAACTTCGCATACGATTTAAGTGTAACTTCTGCTACCAAATCTCAATTCTCAATGATCTTATATTACCAAATTATTCCTCTATTGTATATTTTTCTTTTGCTTTTAACCTCCATGGTGAAACCCAGAAAAAGGTGAGCATTCAACTACAACTCTTAATGATCTGCAGAGATGGGTAGAAAATCTCAAGTCAATGCATTGAAAACCACGTAAATTTATAGCACACAATATCAGGGTTAATAGATAAGATTCAAGTAAAGGCTCAACCCACAATACATTGTTCAATCCACCATAGAAATGATTGAATCACAATTAAATTCTCTCCTTGCAGTGGACCAATCCATTTCAATCATACGATTTCTTTCTTTCTACTTACACTTATGTACAGATTTCAAGTATTTTTTAAATCCTATGCACTATCTTAGGCATTAAAATACTCGCTAACCCTGATTCCATCATTTGTTTTTTAAAAAAATTCTTTAGAGAGTTTAGAGAGAGAAAACTCTCCGATTTGTTCATTGATTAATAATCCAGCTTAGACAATTAAATATATCTGATATATTATATATATATATACTATATATATTATTATAAGTATATATATATATATTATATATATAAATACTATATATATATATATAGTATATATTTATAAAAAATAAATAATAAAAATATTAATTATTATAAATAAATAATTAATAATGATGACGAAAACGATTAAAAAGTAAGAACCGTTTTGTAATGGAGTAAGAAACACTTTATTTATGGACGTAAATTGTATTAGAAATTAACATATGAACATTTATTTACTTTTCAACATAGTCACCATTAATATCTAAACATTTGTTAAGTCATGGCACAAGCTTTTGGATCCCCTCATCAAAAAACTCTATCACCTGACCTGTAAACCAGATATTGAGTTTCTTTCAATAAGTCCTCAGTTTCCAAGCGCTTTCCATCAAGAAATTCCTTAAGTTTTTTAAAAAGATGAAAGTCTGATGGTACTAAGTCAGGGCTGTGTGGTGGATGGTCCACCACTTCCCAGTTAAAGTTGTCCAGTAGCATTTTTGTCCTTGCCGCAACGTGAGCACGAGCGTTATCGTGAAGCAGAATGACGCCGCTAGAAAAAAGTCCATGCCGGCGGTTTTGAATGACGCGCCTAAGCTTTAGTAAGGTTTACATTACCTCTCAGCATTTATCATCATTCCTCTTGGCAGAAAATCAATCAGAAGAATGCCTTTTCGGTCCCCAAAAACTGTGGTCATGATTTTCCGTGTTGAAGGTTCATGCCTGAATTTTTGTGGTTTCGACGGGGAGTTTGAATGATGCTTAGTCTCTGGTGTGTAGTACGTAATCCAGGTTTCATCACCGGTCACAATGTGACTCAAGAACTCGTCACCATCCTTGTTATAGCGCTCCAAAATGTCAAAGAATGTGCCAAACGTTTTGTTTTGTGTTCTTCTGTCAACATTTTTGTCACCTACCTTGCACACATTTTTTTTGTAGTGAAGTTTCTCAGAAACAATTTCATACACTACTGACCTTAAAACTTGCGGGAATTTCTGATGAATCTCGTCAATAGTGAGTCGCCTATTTTTCCGAATTTCTTCATCAACTTTTTGAGTTAGGTCTTCATTCATGACAGTAGGCCGCCCAGATCGTTCTTCATCATGTAACATCTTTGTCCTTCTGTTCACTAAAAAGCGCTACATCCATCTACCCAATTCGTCCATAAATTCATTACACTTCCCATAACAAACATTCAACATGTTCTGCTGGTGAATTGTCAGCAGGAAGCAATGTTTTTTGCGTTTAAAACATCGAATAGACAAAGGCGATTTCTTCACAATCTGCGGGTATTCATTGATTGACATGGTGCAAACAATTGTAGTATTCCAGCACAACCATACCACTGAAACGGGAGAGTGCAAAAACGCAATGGCGCGGCTTTTAGTGGGGGCGGGACTAGCCTAGAGTAGGCTAACCTTTGAACGGGTATCACATCATTGACATTTCTGCGTGATCGATGCCAATCGGTTACTTTACTTAAAGATCAGTCACCCTCATATAATATGTATTAATTATATATATATTAATATTATATATATATTCTATATATAATTATACTATATATCATAATATGATATAATGAGTATAGGGAAGTATATATATATATATACTATAATACGCAGTAGTTAAGGTTGTGAAAAAAACGGTTTTTTTTTATTTTATTTGTTGGAATAAAAAGATTAATTTAAAACAAAATGTTTTTTTCTTTGTTTTTTTCCATAAAATACCTCTTTTTATTTAATGTATAACACGTTGCCTCACTAATCATTCGATGTATGACACCTCACCATCTGTTCAAATAATTGACTATTAATTACGGATTTTATATATAAGTGATATATTATGATTATATACTTACGTATATATACTATATAGTATATATATACTAAGATATTATAATCACGTTACAAGAGTTATATATATAGTATATATATATATATATATATATATATATATATATTATATATAGTTATATATAATATATATATATTATAAGTAATGTAGTGACTGCGATGTCAATTTTTTTTCACAGTCCCGCGAATGCGGTGTTTGATTTTTAACATCCGCCTGATGCCGGATGTTTAATAATATTATATATATTAATATATATATACTAATATATATAATATAATTAATATAATATATCTATTATTATGATGATATAGTATATATTAGTGATGGGACGATGAATCGTTATCGTCATCGGAAAAATCAGCATATGCATTTTTTTTAAAATCGTCCGTCATCGGCAAATTTTGCCAATTATTTTGCCGATTAATTGAACAAATATAAGTATTTTGGAATAATTTTAAAACAATAATATTAAAATAATATAAATAATAATTATAATAATGTTTATATATTATATAATAATAATATATATATAATATAAGTATATAATATATATATCAATCTATATGTATATATATATATATATATATATTAAATATATATATTATATATAGTATATAATATACGTGGTAGTTAGGTTGGCTGCCTACTACCATTATCTTTTGCAGAATGCTAATGCATGCCTCGAGAAGGTCGTGATCACAGTAATGATCATCTTTCGGCCAAAAATGTATGAATCGTAATCCTTATATGAAAGTCAGAGTAGGAATAAATGATTGAGGAATAGGGAGAGAGGTGACTGGATGTATTTTAGAAAGGGCAAATTTGATTTTGCTCGTGTGACTGAAACAAAGATGACAAGAAAAATTCTGGAAAATGAGTGGTGTGGTTGAAATGTGTTTGTGCTTTGCTGTGGAAAGGAAGAGAGGTAATAGAAGATGTTCTTGCTGAGTGATTTCTGTCAGAGAGCTATGGTGGATTTGGTGTGTGAGTACTAGAAGTCTAAAGGTTAAAGTTTAAGTTTGAAAAGGTCAGAATTTGTGTGTTGTCGACAATATGAAGCCACTGAAGGAATGTGAATGAGTACAATTTTTCTGGATGATGCTGAAGATGTTTGGATGGGGGGAAATAGAAGATTCAGTTCATTGCCACATATCTGCCCATTCAAGGATTTTTCTTTACAGTTGTCAACTCACGGGCGAAGCACTATTCAAGGAGGGGGTGTAGTACTCTCAAAGCGCAAATTAAGCAAATTGCTCATTTGAGCCACCAGACGCAGGCTTTAAAAGTGAGGAGATTAAATTAAGTGGAAATCCAGAAGATGGAAGAGAATTCCAAACAACCCCAGAGGTGGTGAAAGAAGAAGCACCACGCAAACTAGCCGGAGTTATCTAATGTCAAGCACAATACTCGTGAGCAGATACAGTACCTATTTGCTAACGAGCGTCGTAAAGGTGGTGGTACGGCCATTGTTATAGTTACCTCGGGCACTGCGTGCGGTACCTTATAGGAATAAGATAAAGCACAACATCGCCTCGCAAAGAGAGAGGGGGTCAAGTGAACTTTAAAGTACAGAAGAGTTTATAACCTTTTTGGCCTTTGACTCGCCCTATCCCAAAAGCCGGTGAAACCAAGAGCCCCCCCCCCCCAGATATGAGAGCGTACTCCATCTGGGGCTGAGCCTTTGTGGTATAAGCGGAGCAAACTGAGAAATAGGAAGGAAAGTCTCAACGTCTAAACAGAACTTCCAGTTCTTTGAGGCGCCCAGCAACCGTTGATGCTGTAGGTTTACACGACATTTTTGTTCATTGTTATAGGCCAAGGATGTTTATATTGGTAACAGGAGAGACGTCGAAAGAGAAGAGACAGGAAAGTTAAAAGGTATTTTGGAGAAGGAGAATTTGTAAAAGTTGGGTTTTTAAAGAATTGATTTTCACAAAGTTATTTCTATCCATCAGCGAGGATAAAATCGAAAGATTGAGACGAGAGGCAATTCCAGAAGTAAAAGTGGAGGTAGAAGAAACAAGAAGTTAAAGATGATGGATGATGTATTGAATGCCTAGGGGGATCGAGTTAGAGGTGCGAGTGAGAAGATCAATTATGAAAAGTAGGAATAAAGTAGGAGATAAGACGGAACACTGAGAACAACCACTATTGACAAGAAAAGAAGAGAAGTCGCCCCATCAACAACAGCCGAATTTGAGCGATTTGAAAGACAAGCTAGATATAAGTACAAAGAGAAGGAGGAAACTCCCAAGGGAGGGGGCTTGGAAGAGCGAGGGACGCGTGCCAATCTGTCACATGCTCTGCATAGTGTCCAAGCGCCACCACTCAAGTCTCCCCGTAGTCTTAAGAGAGAAAAAACATAACAGCGTTCGATAGGAAATTATTGCGCCATCGACTTCGTGCAACGAGAGCCCGTCTGTGATCCGGAGTGAGTTTTCAGCATGATCTAAGAAGTGAGTACGAAGGGTTTCAAAGATATTAGAGAGAATACAAGTTAGACCTATAGGGCGATAGTGTAGAAGGATCAGAGCGGCTTCCTTTTTTCGGAATAGGTGACATGTGCGGCTTCCAACACTGAGGGAGGAAAGTGCTAGTAATTTGAGACAATAGAGAATTAGTTGGCGAGAGCCGAAGAGATTACCTTTTCCCAAAGTTGGAAATTAGCCACACAATGATCAGATCGAATAAGAGGAGGAAAGGCAAGAGGCCAGAAGTTGCTGTAGATGAAAGATTTGTCAGTAGGGGAACCAAGGAGGTTAGTGCACTTTTCCTTTGATGAAAGCCAGCTTTTGCTCGTCGAAGAGTATCCCTGCAACATTTCTAGCTGATGAAAAATTAGGAGAGTGATAGAGAGCGAGACATTTTCCACTCCACCAGGCCCATCCGTCCCTCTAGCCTGAAGGCCAGAAATAAGCACGATCGAACCATGGATTATGAGGGAAAGAAAGATTTAGTTTTTAGAAAGGAATGAATGAGGAAAGAAAATTTTAGCCTGATAGAAGGAAGACCAATCCTGCTAGACCCATCAACGATTACAGCTCACTCCTTATCTTTTAAATCTTTTATACAATCCATACATTTCTCCTTATTGACGGTAGCAATTTTCTATCCTGCAAACTGGAACACCTTAACATTTAAGTCCCTGGTCTAAATTATTTTATACAATGGTTTATACTCCTTGACCTAAGAAATGTTTACGGACCACAAACATGTCTCCTCATTTCCCTTAATAAATACTTTTCATTTTCATTGGTTTTACTATTATTAATATATATTATTAATTAGTATTATTGATTTATTAAGAGACTTAAGGAATCTAAAAATTTTGATCGCTAAAAATAATTTCGGGGGTTAACCCTGACCCTCCTGTCTACAGCCTTATATATATATTATTACTATATATAATATATATATATATATATATATATATTATATATATATATTATATATTAATATATAATTATCTATATATATATTATATATTATATATATATATATCTATATTAATATATATATATAATATATTATATAAGATATATAAGGTATATATATATATATATTATATAATATATATACTTTATATATATATTATTATATAGTATATATATATAATATATATATTAATATTATATATATATATATATAGTATACTTATATTTATAAGAGAGAGGAGAGAGAGAGAGATAAAGAATTTTTTAAAATAGTTTTTTTTCAATTAATCGTCATCTGCAAATCGGCAAATTTTGCTCTAATCGTCATCGGTCAAACTTTCATAACGTCCCATTCACTAATATATATTTATCTATATAATATATATATAATATAATATTTATATATATATTTATATATATATATATATAATATATATATATATATATATATCATATATTATGATCGAGTTTTAGCCACAATCTAGTAATATAATTGTTACCAGTGTGGTCGGGGGATCACAAATGGAACCCATCAACCTCGTTTCCCTAACCTCGACCTTAATGAAACAGATTTTACATGGATTATATAACTTTTTGCCCTAGTATTGAAATTCAAATATATGGGAAGGTTGTGCTTGAAAGACATAAATTTTTCTGCCTTTCTGCTTTTCTGCGAGCGTTCGTTTCTCTTTTCATCATATATAAGCCCAGCATTGCTAAATACTCCCTCGCTTGGAACACTAGTTGGAGGACAGCCAGGTAATTTCCTTGCAGTTACTTAAGCATGGGTAAACATTTGCATTTGGCTTAATTAACACTCCACCAACTGCTAGATCAATGTTGATTTGTATCTATCGTGTTTCTTGGTGATAGTTTTTCAATCATTTGCACATGCAATTTTTGGTAATGCGTGTGTTCTTCATCACTATTGCTTGTGATTTTTAGTGACTGCTGTTCTGATTTACTTGTAGAAGCTGTTGGTTCTGTATATTTTCGTTTTTTTCCTTTAATGGATGGCTAGTTAATAGACTGTTCCGATGTTGAAAGTTTTCCTGCAAGTTAACAGAGTGGTAAGACATTTGCTTACACTTTCCACACTGATGGATCATCATTGAATCTAATCGTTTTTGGTGATAGTTTAAATCATTTTCACTACATCTTTTCGTAATGCGTAAGTTTCTTCATCATACTGGGACTGTAGAAATTCTTCCAGTGAATTCGTTATTGATTTGCTTGTAGACTGGTGGTTCTGTAGATTTTGTTTCCTTTTATGGTGCGAATTTAATAGACTGTTCGGATTAACGTTTTTCAACTGCAACACAAAGTAACGATTTAACGTTGTTTAATATCGTGTACAGAAAAAATTGGCTTTCATAACGGGAAATCTAAGCAGTTGCCAATAGTTATGGAAGGTCATAATTTCCCCAGAACAAAGCGTTTTTCTAGCTCAGGTTTCATTACATCTTTCATTCTTTTAACAGATCCCATTTTTCATTTGAAGATGGTTCAAATGCTTCCTTAGCCTTTTAGACACGCTGAGATTAATGGTATTTACATAAGAGACAGAAGCTGTAGAGTGCGCTGACTTTTTTGGTATTTCTTCGAATGGTTTCAATAGCTTTATGCAGTGTGATATGATGTCATTTTTCCAAATTATAAGATTGTTAACTTGCGAATGCGAACTGCGTACAAGCAGGAATTCTTTGAGCAAATACTTGCCTTCACCATGCATTATGAAGTGTATTATCCATGCGAGGTTTGGAATGTCTTTGATAAGCATAAGATTATGGAAATATCAAGCCGTTTTTGAATTGCTCAACTCATTTAAATTTATTTTATTTTTCAGATTCATCTTAATATCTTTTATTAAAAAATATTTTATCAAATTCCAATAACATGCCGCGCAACATCCGCTGAGCAAAGCGCGGATGCGGACTTTAATAATGTGCGGATGCATCCGCGGATGGGGATGTTACCTGCATCACCTATATACATATATAGATATGTAAATAATAATTATATATATATATATATATATAATATATATATTTAAATTAAATCAATATATATTATATATATTATTAATTATTATATATATTATATATATAATATATATCCCATATATATTTGAAAGAAGAGGCGGCAAAATGCCTGTTTTTTTTTTTTAATGAATCATGAAAATATGAAAATTTTAAGTTATATCTATACTTAAAGGTTTTTTCTCAAATTTGAACCGTGGAGAGTTTGTTTAAGAATAATAAATATAAAAATCTCATACTTAAATTGTTTTAAAAAATTTTGAAAAATCCTTTTTCAAAAAAATTGAAATTCGCGGAAAAACGCGTCAGTTGGCGTTGGAAAGGAGACCGGCATTAAATTATTGTCTTTTGTTGCTTGTCCAAGAGCGATTATAATTATAATTTAAATGTTAGAAATAGAGTCTAATAATATTCTAGATTCAGTTCAGTTTTGAAAATCGTAAGTCTAAGTTATATTTTTATTAAGATGGAAAATTGTTGTTTTTTTTACAAAAATTTTTTGTAAAATTTTCGAAAAATTTTTTTTTCTAATAAGCATTGAAAAAAATGAATTATGCCAATAAATTTCCGTTTCAGTAACCTTTGTAATAATTTAACTTTTTAAGGTCAAACCACAAAGTTTCGATTAAAGTTTTCTGACAAAATTACAAAGAAGAAGAAACGCAAGAAAAATTCTTCACAATTATTATAATTTTACAATTATTATAATCTAATTTTAATATAATATTTGCGACTTTTTTTCCTGAGCCTTTTCTTTTTTTTTTTTTTTTTTTTTTTTTTTGTTTTAGAGTATGTAAACGCCGCAATTTTCACGTGACCTTTTGTTTGTTAAGTCCGTTACCTTCGGAAAGAATCAAAGATTTTAAATGAGCGACTAACCATAATGTCTTATAGGTCTATAGCATTGGCATAAAAATAGAACAAATAATTATACAAATATCTATAGGTACCTACGACTATTTTTTTACAGTTTAAATAGCGACGAGAGCTTCGTATGATCATGGTATGTGATTTATCGGAACAGGGGTAAAGTACTTTCGGAGCGGGCTTCACGATAGCTGCCTGACTAGGCACGTCGGACGCCAGGTACGATGGCTTTTAGTACAGCCTCGGACTGGAAGGCACCACAGTAGACAAGAGCAAAGCTAGACACTCATTAAATAATATATGCGATTAATTTTTCTATTTTGGAAATATGTTAAAATACGACTTACAAATAGCAAACTAACTCAAAATTTGCTTCATAATTCTAAGAAAGATTCACGAGGTCTAGAATATTTTTTGCAAAAAAAAACAAAAAAAAATTCCAACTTTGGGGAAACTTTTTGCGGTAGTAGTGTAAGTTATTTAGCTTAAATTTTTTATATTGGTTAAGAAATCACTTGCATTAAAAAACCTTTCTCAATTGAAACAATTTTTGTAATTTAAAAAAAATATAACAATTTTATTAAACTGACCGGTTTTTCCCTCCGTGAACCGGCTTTCCCCCATTTTACGGTATATTAAGTTTAAAGTATATATTATATAAAGTATTATATATATATTAAGGATATCACTATTATTATTATAAGCAGTTCTCGTAGGGCGGTAATATCTATATTAATAATATTATATAGTATATATGATAACAAAAAAGATGGTATTAACAGGTGGTTTGGTAGTGCAGGAGAAAATGAAAATGGTAGAAGGTGATTGATTGTCTGTGAGGAAGAGGGTAAATGTGTGTAAGTAGATATCTTTTCTTTAAAGCACAAGAGTAACTATAAGGTGTACTAGAGTTGGTGGTAGGTTAGAGATGGTAACTAGAAGTGAAAGTAATGATTGACTGTTGTGTTGGTGAAGAAGGAGATTGTTGAAGTCTTCTGGATGTTAAAATCATGAGCGGTTTAGGAATGGTTATCGGGATTCAATTATGTTTGTTCTATGGTAAAATTAAGTTAGATGGGGACTTGAGGAGAGGAGGTGCTACAGAAGGTTGGGTAGAATAAGAGCGAAAGTTTAGCTGAACCAAGGTAATGACAGGATAATATGTAAGTAAGGCTCGCCAGTAAATCAGTTGAATGTGCAACAAGTTTGACAACTGAATAATATGGAAGCTAAATGAAGGGAAGTCAATTGATTAGCATTGGTCAAAAGAAGTGTGTTGGGTGTTGCTATAAGTAGGGAAGTAAGGCAATGCTAACCAGTGAGTTGGTGGAAGTAAGAGGGGAATGCAAGCGGTGTTAAAATGTATAATAAAGAAGCGTGGTTGAATTGTACTAAAAGCAAATGATGAAGTTTTCAAAAGAAAGATGCTTGGAATTTATATACCAGCGGGAACAAGAGAGGAATGCGTAAAGAGATGCAATACGTAAGGGTAGAAAAGAAGGGTAAATGAACAGTTTGGAGGAGGGAATGAATGGGTGAACATACTAGGGATCAGCGAATCTCTCTGGAGTAGAAAGCGTTGAAAGGTTTAGAGGAATTCGAATAAGGGGAACCTGCTTACCTTAGAATAATGAATGGGATGGTGTGTGTTGTAAGCTGATTGAAATTGATGATTGTGGTGGAGTTGTGGAAGAGAACAACTGTGGAAAATCTGTATAATATTGCAGTATTAAAGAGGTGATTATCGACTGTGTTGGGTTGAATGGTGCACAGAAGGAATAGGTATTGCTTTTGGTGGGATCGGAGGTTATTAGAAAGAGGAGAAATGGTAGAGTGAAGAAAGTCTTCAAAAAAGACTGATAATCCTGCAGGTATAGATGAATTATTGGTGAAATGATTGCAAGAACGGACGGCGAGATCGTGATTGATTGGATCTTGAATTGTGTAAAAAGCGTTTAAATGGAGGGTATATAAGTTCGAGGGAATGTGGACTGCGACGGAGAGTAGTAATAGTACCCCTTATATAGTGTACGATAAAAGGAATGTAGAAATTATATGGTATTTAGTTTATTGAGTGTTGTAGGGCAGATATATGCTGTGTTTGGTCGAAAGAGTGCGCCGAGTGACCTAAGGACTGATTGTTGAAGCAACAGGCTCGTGCGTTTTAGGAGTGTAAATCGGTTGTGTGGATCAACTGTTACATTGAATACAAGTGATAGATAAATTGAGTCACTGCTGGCTATCAATATATTATTGATTCAATCACCTGGATTTTGCCCAGCAGAGGGGTAAATTGAATATAGGTTAAAATTTGCGTGAAGGATCTAATGGCAGGTGTTAGTGTGATTATATAACAGGAGTTGGTGATGAGGTGTCGCTTCTGAATTGGAATCAACAATGTATGTATGACGTATAGTCGAGTGCGCTGTGTAAGAAACGTATGTGTCAAAAGTGATTGGATTTAGATATTAAGCTGGAGTATCGGAACAAAGTGGCGCCGGCATGGTACTGTTTGTGTTGTCTCCCCTTGGTTTTTAATTTGGTATAATCTGGAATAGAGGGTTGAACAGAAATTCGGAAACGGGGCGGGCGGTGTGTGTTGTGGGGCGGGCAGGGGCAGGTCGGGTTTGGGGGGCGGTGACGAAGGCTTAGAAAATGGTGTTAGACATTATGGCGCAATCAAATAGCGATATGATAGTTAGTGGTTAGGAGTGCGCCCTACCCTATTATAGATGCGTGATCGATTTGGTTTTGGGGTGGTGCGAAATACTGAAAATAGTTGGAGGATTGGTAAGTTAGAAGAGAGATTGGCATGTGTGGAATCTTGAATATGCTTTTGACACTTTGCAGCTAAAATCAAAACCCCCTGTTGGTGCAATGATGTGGGTTTATTGGTTGTGAGTTCAATTGATTTGCAAATAAGTGGAGTTAATGTTAGAAATTGGGTGACAGCTTTTGCTGGAAATTGCGAGATGATTGAGCAATAGAGACAGCAGAAGCAGTGTAGAGAGACAAGGTTGGGTATACCGAACCGGCTGCGGATGATGGCATGGTTGCAGAGATGCCCACATGGAAGGAGGTGGTCCTGAGTTGTCAATATGTGAAAGTCCATGTACATGGCATTCGAGAGATGTGGAACGCACTTGTGATATGAGCGAGATAGCAGGGGGTCAGGTCCTTAAGAAGGAGGTACTCGCGTGACTAGCGTGGATGCTATTACCGATCAATATGACTTACTGGGGCTGACAATGGGGAGGATCAGCTCTGAAGCTGGGGTGGACGAGACAATTTCCGCGACGGACTGGAGAGACGTCGAACCAGTTAGTATCAATCGGGTATATGGTTCATCGAATGAAGGCGGTCTATCTCAAGTCTTTGAGAGCAGAATGGGCTATGATTTTGTAGTGCGCTCTAAGGGGTCCTTGAGGTGTCACGCATCGAGCTGTTTTTCCGGAGTGGTGTTGGTATGTGTTATTGTACTAGTGAGTCCTATGGTTTGGAATATTAGAAGTAATACGGATCTATAAGTTCTAATGGTGTTCAGATGGGACATCTTAATACAGGCATGCTATGGTAGAAGAAGAATTATAATAGATGACCGTATTAGAGAGTTGTGGGTGTGAAGAAAGGGGTAAACTGAGAGATAAATGAAGAGTATCGCTTGAGATGGCTTTTGGGTCATGTGGTCTGTGTGAAAAAGACTTCTAGTCGGGGTTTTTAAGCGGAAGTATTGAATGGTCGAGTTGTGTTAAAACCGAGCCGGCGGGAGAAGTCAGAAAAAGTGATTTGAATCTGTAAAGACTGAAATGTGCTGACGGAAGAGCAAATTACCAATTTTCGCTCAAGCTCTTGCCGGCGCATGTTATAATAGGAGAAATGTCGGGGTTTTGTAGGGGGGTATCGTTGTAGGCCCACCTGGGTCAAGGGGATGAACCCTTACACTGACAATTTACCAATAGTACGAAGTACCGGTCGCGTGCTGGTGAAGCTAATAGGGGATTTCTGACTGCGACGGTCCTTACTAATTTATGTCAAGGGGGGGTAAAGCCGCTGGGCTTTCTGCTTTTCAACTTTGTCACATTCTCTATCTGTTTTGCTTTTCTGATGCTTGTTACGGACCTTACCACTAGTAATCCCTTAAATAGTGAACCTCAGTCTTGGATGAAATGTGGTTTAGATATATATACTACTATATGAATATATATATATATATATTCGAAAATAGGTGGCGCTGAGTGGACGGTGTAGGGGCGCATCATGTTATAACCGGACTTTCTAAGTCTGTAGGAGATTACTAGTATTCTGGATCGTTATGGTGATAAACTTTACGTACATAAATAGGAAGTGACCGTAGAGGGGGAGGCATCTATACGTCCTTAAGTATGAGGGCATAGGAGGAGAAGAATTAAAAGTATCCCCAAAAACAGATCAGGGCACGGATAAATTAATGAATACAATCATATCGATGATAAATTTTACAACCACAGGTGATCTGACAGGATCATGTTGGAAATGGGAATATATTGTTTATATTCCTACGCCATGGATATAGATGTCGCAATGCCCTTGTCATTTCCGGCTATCACTGGGGCAATGATACTGAGGTATGTATATGGGAGTATGTTTGGAAGGAATCTATGCTTTTTGCACACTTCATCGTCAGTGGAAGGTTCTTAATGTATGTTATATAGGGGGTTAATGGCCAAAATGAACTCAATATATTACTGTAAGACTAAGTAATAAAAAAAACAAAAATAAAACAAAAAATTAAAGGAAAACTACTTAAAAAAATGAACACATTTTTGAATTCAGCAACCCGTAGTATATATATGTATATACTATGATATAATATATTATACTATAGTATCAATGTAGCAATAAATAACATTTTCTATTATAATTTATAATAAGTACCTTTTTATTTTTTTGGATACAATCTATAATATTATTATATATATATAGTATATATATTCCTCGATCTTGTAAACTACCAAAGGCTTTAATAGATGGGTGTTTAGGAACTAATTATATATTATTAATCATTATTATTATTATTATTATTTGATGGGAAATTCAAAAATTGGTATCATGGAATTTTTTTTACCTTTTGGGTTAATTGTGTCACAAATTGTTATTCTCGTCTTGTTAGCATTACAAAAATATCATGTCTCTTGCTCCTATTGTCTTGTAATATTATCCTCAGACAGCACAGTTCACAACGAAAACCATCGATATTTGAAATTTGGAAATCCCCTGACCTAAATCCCTCAAAATTTTTCTGCCGCTGGACAGGTTAGTGAGTAATGATAAATTACAGTTATCTATTTAATCCATTATTGTATAAATTATTATTTACTCAGTTCATAACATTAAATTATTGACATTTACTTTTAGAAATTCGTTTCATTACTGACGCAACCAAAGGTTGCCATAACAAATAAATTTTTTTTCTTTTTTTTTTTTCATTTTTTAGCTGGTCTTTTCCTTCTGAGGCGTCAATAGGCTTTCAGCTTTTAACATCATTTCTCCCCCCTAGTTCTGTCAAGTTTATCATGAGTGCTTGAAATAATTTTCTCACCGTTTCTTTTTTTTTCAAATGAAATCTTACACTATATCTTCTCTTTTTCTTCTTTTTTTTTTTGGTTCTGTTTTTTGTGAACTCTTGAGATGGTCTTCTGACATTAGTCAGAATCTCCTATGGGCAAAGCTTCTGTCTCCATACAAATTGTGTCACATTTTTGTTTGATGAAAGATAGCTTTATAACATTAGATACTTTCAGGTCTGAGGGTGCAATACTGGCATACCCGCCACCGGCCGTGGTTCTGGAGTGATCTTAGCTGGAGCCATTGGTGCACTGTTTCTGTGAGCGGAAAAGTCAGGAGCGATGTTCTTTGTCAAGGATTCTTCCACTAAAACGAGAACGCGATTGCTGTATCAGAAGCATTGCCTGATTGACCTCAGGGCTGTATTTACAAGGAAAACCCCCTTCCACTGGTCGCATTTTCCCATGGGAACATAATCCAGTCCTAACTCTTAATCAATCGTTCCAGCAATTTCCAAATAACATTGAAATCCGCCCAGGTACTATCGAAAAAAAAAAAACAACCTCTCTTACGATAGTCATATCCAAATATTTCCAATGTTTCCAATGATGAGAGCCCTTGGGACCGAACACATACTGATATATACCTAGATTGTAACTCAGCAGACCTCGTTTTCCAATTCATCCTCGTTTCTGTCATTGTTGATTGCGAAAACCAGTCCTGGCCATTCAATGTTTGAAGTTTAAGGATAGATTAACCCTTATATAGTCAAAGTGGACTGTCTCTTCGAGTAAGGAAATGAAAACTCCAAATATATACAGACTGACAGTCTTTTAGCACACAAAATGCTGAAAATCTGCCAAGATTATGAATACCTTTTAAGAACCTCATTGCACGAATTGTCGCTTTCTGATGGGCTAGGGAGCGGAGCGCGAGATTGGGGTGGCTTTGCGGATGGTCGGAGGCTGCTACGAAGGTTAGAGAGTCGTGACCGGCGCGGCCGAAGTGATGAAGAGACTCTTACTGAGGCCCACCATAATCGGAATATCATTATCGATACGGGGCTTGCTTAGTCTGTAGTAAGAAGTCACATACACTCAGCTAGCCGGTCATACTAAGCGTTAAGAATCACCTTTTCGAACCCAGTATTCCTATACAGGTAGGTTGAGCCGTGACCGTAGTGAGAAGGATAGCCTGTTGAGGGCGTGTGAATCGTAGGGAGGGAAGTGTTCAGGAATGGAGGCATTTTTGGTCAGTTTTTCTGGAACTTTTTGTAAAATGCGCTAAATGGCGCGAAAACGAAATACCACCGATTCTAAAGAAAAGAGTAGATGAACACGATTCGGCATCGCGTTGAAACAAACATTTTGTAATGGTTTTAACAATTGGTGTAAGGAGAAATCTTCGGCAGTCCATAAATATCTGGTATACAGCATCGGTGCACTATCTTAAAACGCCTGTCAGATAAAAGTCATTTTATAAATAACTGTAATCAAATACACTTCAATACCTTGAAAGTGGACCAGATGATCAAGAATCATCTTTTTCGAGGCGGGCTTTAGGCTAGAGGAAGTTGTTGGAGGTATTTGCATGTGGCGCTGACGTGAGGAGAATTAGGCGATCTGGACTCTTACCGTAATAAAACATAGGCAGTTTCTCAAGACAAGGTATTATTAGGAGAAGGAGGTTATAAATCATCCCTTAAAAAGAACAAAGGACAAGCAAAATAAAGTTATTATGTGAACAGGATTTTAGTCTCATTCTACATTGTAAATCAGGAGCAAAACCATACGTATGTCTGCTAAGCAGCCTCTAGAAATGTTCGACTAGGATCCGGTAATACAGGACGGTTTTTCCTCAGAAATGCAGATGCGGATTTATTTCCTGCGGTCAACCTACTCAGAAAGAGGTAGCACCTCGCGGGTCCGCGCGAATTCAGTAAGGGGAGACCTTGGGGACAACCTCGGTTCAGGAGGTGGACCGGGGCAGGCTAATAGACGGGACAAGAGATAGGAAGATTCTATATGGCCTTAGGTAATAGTTACTAAATTAAGACAGAAACAGATAAAAGTAGATTTATGAAATGGTCGGTTCCTCGCCATTCCTTGCATTCATACAAATACATCGTCTCATTCCCAGATTATATCAGAAAGAAAATATATCAAAAATATGTAACTTTGGTCCATGGATCATTCTTTCATTATTTTTGAATTTTTAAAATTTTCTATGTCTCTTCAGCATATCTCAAAACGTTTCCCTGACCTTAAATATATATATATATATAATGTAATAAAAAATTATATTATATTATTATATTATCCTACATAATGTTTATGTACCCCTGTAGACCTATAATATAATGTATAATAATATATATATATATATAGTATAATTATATATATATATATATTAGATAGGGAAACATTCTTATAGATAGTCAGTAGTAGAACCCTTTTTTTTTTCTTCCCAAAATTGGGGAAGTACTGCCGTTCAATGCATTGGGAAGAAATAGCAGTAGGAAATATATGTATAAATGCCAGTCAAAACAAAGCCGCCCTTACGCC
>JABUQX010073113.1:0-22500 GCA_015478945.1 Trachelipus rathkii
AGAGAGAGTATATTATTAGATGAGAGAATATATATATTATAATATTATAATATATAAAATAATATATTATATATATATATATATATATATATATAGAATAGTATGAGAGTTGAAATATATGATAGTGCATAAAGATTTTATAGTAGCCTTCGTACGGCCAGGGGGTTTAGGTCTCGCATCCCTCGATTAGCAAATAGATGGACGCTGTTGCAAATACCTACCGGGTTAGTACTAAGTTTGGAAGTTTATCATTATCCAATGTGGAATATTATATATATATATATATATATATATATATATATCTGTAACTTAATAAACTCACATTTCGAAACATACGTTGGTTGTGCATGGTTATTTAGGGTATACCGGCCTTATAAGTTATCTTTTATTCTGTTATGTATTCCTTTAGTCGTTATCATTACCTGCATATAGGAAAAAGCAGTTTAAATAATAATATAAATATATATTATTATTATATAAGTGTTATGATTATATTATATTATTATATATAATTTTATATATATAGTTATATAGTTATAATGTATTATTATATTATATTATATATTATAATATATATATATTATTAATATAATAGTATTATAGTAAAAGTTTATACTATCTTTTAATCTTTAGTATAAATTATTATAAATTAATATATATTAAATATATCACATATACATTATTTTAATTAATCAGATTTGTTTCTAATATAATTGAAAAACTTATCAAATAGAGTTTACACAGAAACTTAAAATAAAAAATCTTTACAAAGTTTAAATTATAATCACGAAATTTTTTTATTATTATGATCGTTATATTATTTTTTACACTAAACTTAGTATAGTTATAGACATGTCCTTTCAAATCAGAAGGTTATCTTATCCTATATAAAACTAATGAAGTTAAATCAAATTATAACATCAATTATCAAATAAATATTATCCGTTCAGTATTACCCGATGTAGATATCATTAATTTAGAAATTATTTAGCATAATAATTGCAAACGTCCGAGTGAAATACGAATAGCTAATTTATATATTAATATCGCTTATACGCGTGTATAATATATTATATTATATATGATATATCATATATTATATATAATTAATATTATATATATATATAAATAAAAATATTTGGATATTTTAATTTCGTAAAAATATAAAATAAATGTGTCCTAAAAATTTTATTTTATTTAAAAATTTAATATCTTATGATAAATAATGATATATTATATATATATTATTATATAGGTATAGCCCTTATTCTTGATTTATCGCTTTGGTCAGATTATTTGAAGTATTTTTTTTTGTACATTATCGTCAAAATATATATTTAGTCCTACTGAATACGAGTACCTGTACTTGAAGTCGGTACATTGAATGAAGTCATCGTCTACAAGAGTCAAAACTAATAGTGCGCATATTTATTAATGTCAACTTTTTCAGGACATTTCTGGTATCAATCAACAGAGTTTGTTAAGAGAGGAATACGAATAATGTATATGTAAAAGTGTTCTAAAAAAAAACTTAAGATATTAAAACACTCTTCGAACACAAATAATAGACATATGATTTCTCACAAAAAGAAATACTCAAGAGATGATAATAATAAGAACAACATCCGTCTTCTAGGTATAGAAACTCATAAAACTAAAGAATAATTTTTAGATTAAGTTTTAGAAGAGCGATCGTCTTATGTATATTATTATCGAAAAATGTAAAAAAAAACAGACACATATTTTAATGTCTTTGCGTGAAAAATGAAAGTCAATTACTCGAAATTAAGTGGTACGATATCACTTACATAATGAGCCAGATTAAAGAACTTATAATGGATATGCGATGTTCGTTTATAAAAGCCTATAAACAATCATGAGTCTAACAATACAAAATAAAAGAGACTACTACTAGCAGCTCCGAGGCGTCGGGATCGGTGTAAGGAGATGTGCGAGGAAAGTTAATTTCTCATTTATACCTCAGTATGTAGATAGAGGTAGTGCGAAGGTAATGTCATCAGCCGACAGAGTAGCAACTACCGATCGAAATTATTATATATTCATATATATATATATTATTAAATATAATTAATATATAGTATATATAATATATATTAATAATATATATATTAGTATAATATATAATATAATATATATATAATATATAATATATATATATTATTAAAATTATGATTAATTATATATTGTTATAGCATAGCTTAATTTATCCAAGCCACGCCAAGATGCCCATCGATACATCTAGAAGCTAAGTTCCAGGAGAAGATACGTGTTGCAGAAGAAACTAGCTGAATAAAAAGCAAACAGCTAGTTGACTTCAAGCAAACTATGATAAAACGAAAAACACGTTTTATATTATAATATATATAATATATATATATATATATATTATATAGAAATATATAATATATATATATTAATATAATATATATAATATAATATATATTATATATATAATATATAATATAATAATATATAATATATATATATACAGCAAAATACAAAATATATATAAAAATAATTAGCAAATGATTATATTTTTTATTACGTATACAGAAATAATATTTATTTCTTTAATTTTATATGATATATAAAAAATATAATTTTATAATAAAAATTTTTCAAAAGTGCCTTAGCAGCACATTATCCACTTTAGATTAATTAATACTGGCCAACCTTAAATGAGCGTGCCCACAGGTTGAATAAAGGGCTTATTTTTAATGATATATTTCCAAAAATACAAATGATACCTCATTATTATATATAATTATAATATCTATAGCTTGCAAGCTCATTCTAATAAAAGAATCATTATTTGATCAATCAGCAAAAAGATAGCATAGTGTCCAGCTTCCATGACTAAGATAATCACGCGTCACAGAAACAGACTTCGATTGAACGGATCACAAAAAGGTATACCTGATTTTTCCATTGGAGATCATGCAGAAATAATGTTGATATTTAATGAGCTATTACCATATTTGTCTAATATATTTATACAATAAGATAGGGAATTCGAATTAGAAAATTTTACAGTCGGTGGACTTATTACAGTAGTGATAGCCTATATTCCGCATAACACATCATCACACAAACCACACACATTCAACATACATAACCACACACACACACACATTAATATAATATATATTAATTATAATATAATATATATATATTATATATATACTAATAATATAATATCATATGATATATATATATAATATTATAATATATATATAATAAATATATATAGATTTATTATATAATATAATATATATATCAATTAATAATATATATATATATATATATTTATCTAACTTTTTAATATTTTTATGTTCACTAAGACAAAGTAGCGTATTAGCCGTAACGTCTTTACCTTAACCGCCCAAAATCTACAGCACTGAATAATATATATTAATATATATTATAATATATTAATATATATAATATATATATAATATTCTATATACTATATATAATATATAATTAATATCTTTAATTATTAATATATATATAATATATATAAGTAATATTATATATATATATAATTAATAATATGTAGTCGTAAGTCGATTTATACATACTTAGTGGTGGCTAGGGTATGTGATATATTTTAATTATATAAAAATCATATATTTATCTATATATATATATATATTAATATACTATATATATATTATAATTATATTAGTATATAATATTAATATATATTAATATATATATATATTATTAAGTATTAAATATAGTTACTATTTAATCGCTTATCCTCTATTAGTCCCAGCTGGCTTAGGGTAATATGGATGCGTACATCGCATACAGTAAAGAAAAAGTTAGTAAAATAATATAAATAATGACGCTAAGTCGAATAGAAAAGCACCTATACCGAGCACTCATCAGATACTTTAACACGCCTGACTAGCATAGAGAACTGACTACACGTCAGTCGAATCAAATCTCTGAGACATATACCAGCGGAAACATAATATATCGAAGAGCTCGCAGACAGACCTATGTACAGAATATGATAAATAAGCAGCACAGTCCTAAGTATTAGCTTTCAAGCAAAGAATTGAACAAACTGGAAACACGAGCACGAATTCAATACAACATTATATATATACCATATACTCACTAAAACTACCTCAACCTATATTATCACCTCTGATTATGCACCTTTATTTCTAGCCTCTTAGCCAAAACGTTACCACATTTCACTTGCTCCATAGACCATTAATTAATATTATTATACACTGACTCATCCATCTTTTTCCACTCACACTTCTGAGAGATCTCTAATACGTTTATACATTATTCCTCATTTTAGTTGAATTTCTTTCAGTCACGAACTTAATACAATGTAACCTTAAAGTAATTATCATTCTTCTATTATACTGAAACACGTAGATTTGAATCATTTTAGATACTATTATCATCTTATATCCCAGACCATTATACGTCTCACCCAATAATATATATACATTTAATCATAACAAGGTACTAATAATAACCTTCTAAATTAGTTAAATAGTAACTTATACAACATACTCTAAACTAGATCCCTTTCCAATTCACACCAACGATTTTATAATATATGTATATTATATATTATTAATATATTATAATATATTACAATATATTAATATTATTATACTATTATAATATCGAACGATACTTATATATATAATATTATATAAATATAGATATATTATATTACTAACTGTTTTAATATTTTTTGGGTTCAATAAGGCAAGTAGGCGTTGCCTACTCTGTCTCATACCGTGAACCAAAAAGATTGCCGCCATTATATCTATATATATAACTATATATTATATAATAATCTGATATATATATATATAATATATATGTATAATTATATAATATAGTATATATTATTAGTTAATTATATATAATATATATATTATATTATAATAGTTTAATTAATAATTTATATATAAATATATATATATATAATTATAATATATTATGTCGAGTACGAATTTCTTTAGTGGGTAGGCAAAAGTGAGATGAGTATATTAAATTATATATATATATAATGATATATATAATATATATGATACTTATATAATATATTATTATATATATATTATATATTGTGATATCAAATAGTATGTACTGGAACGATAGTGAATATACCGTCGTGTATAGAATAAATGGTAGGTCAGATTGTATCGGTACGTAAATTAGGTTTCTATAGGATTAATCATGACGCTAGAGAGGTGAGACAGTGATGGATTTGTGATTATTGAAAATATATAATAAGTCCACATTATTATAGATTATTATTACAACTTTGTAATGTGGATTATGATAGTGATTGATTGATAAAAAGAATTACGAGGTTAGGTAGATATTTAGGTCAAATAGGATATATAAAAAAATAAAAAATTTTTGGGGGGTGGGGGTGATGGAGGGGTTTATATATTAAAAGATATATAATTGTGAGATTATATATAAAATTATTGAGAAAATAATATAAAATGTAGATAAAAAAATAAAAAAAATAAAAAGTATATTAGTGTAGGTGATAGTACAATGAAATAAGGGGGAGTCGCAACCTAGTCCATCACGTATAATATGTATTACGTTAACCTATTATGACTTATAGTATATATGCGGATTAATATTAGGTAATTTATGTTATGATGTGTGAATTATTGACTTAGAAGAGAGTTTTGAAAAGTGAGATTGGTAAGAGATATCGAGCAGCGTGTTGTAAGAATAGGATAGAGTTCA
Organism: Trachelipus rathkii; assembly: GCA_015478945.1. Classification (NCBI taxonomy): domain Eukaryota; kingdom Metazoa; phylum Arthropoda; class Malacostraca; order Isopoda; family Trachelipodidae; genus Trachelipus; species Trachelipus rathkii. Next base: position 5,773 of record JABUQX010073113.1, read on the forward strand.
TATAAGTAATACGTGGATAGAGTAAAGGAGTTATGTTATGGTGAGATTATGAAGGTATACAGTACATTAAGTAGTGAAGCTATGTTTAGATGGTGATACTTGCTGGATAAATAATATGTTCTAGAGTATTTAAATTATTTATGGGTTAATAATATATTTGAATGAAAAATATGAAAAAATGAATGAGGTAATAAGTAGAGTGATAAAGTTGTGTTATTAATATTATATTGCAATAGGTAAATGGAGTGCTGGTTGCTAATATTAATAATAGTTTAGGTTGATAATGTTAAGGAACTAAAATTTCATGAGTGATGCTATGGTCTTTAAAAACTATATGAAGGGTTATGTATGTTATCCTAATGTTTAAGTTGTAATAGTTAAGTTATTGAGTCATGGTCTGGAGATAAGAAGTAAATATATATCATAAGTTCAATATATGTGATTTCAGATGGATCAATAAGTTATATTATCTTAGGAGTGTGCTAGGTTATGGAGATAGAATTGATTAAATTATAGTAGATGATAATAAACGTTTTATAGAAGTAGTTATGTGTATGTAGTGTGTAATAAGAGGTAGTAAAATAATTATATAGAATAAATATTAAATTAAATTAGTGTGTATGATAAAGTAGTTTATTATTTTTAATCTTTTTATCACATTTATTATTCTGTTAATTTATTTATGAGGAATTATACCCTGTTTATACTACTAGTTTATAAAATAGGCCACAGGGGAACACTGTTGGCAAAAAGTACCTGCCTAACTAGCTACTTAAAATATACTTAATATTTTAATTTTTAATCAATTATTTAACTCTCTGACATACGCAAATAAAGGAAGAGTGTGCAAAGAGAGACGATCATTGCGGCTTTACACTTGATATAATGAAACACAGGGTATCGTGACCATAGATCTAAGCTATCCGTCGGCTTATTCAGCAGATGCAGGACTCGACTCATATATTCCGCGACCACACACACACTATACAGATGAGCAACACGACAACAGCAAACCCTTACACTTGACTGGCATTGTACCATTAGTGGGTGGTCCGTCGCGTCACTCATAATTAGCTAACTTCTATAGAGTGGGATTTTCTTGATCTGTGTAACGATAATCTTTATCTCATATCCATAATTAAATATGGTTAGCATGGGTGAGGTGTTAAAGTGAGTCATGGCTATATATCTTTTCGACTATCTTTTAGTCATATATTCGTTTACTACTTATATATTTATTTATATATTAATATAATATATATATTAATATATATAATATATAATACTAATATATATTAATTTATAAATATATATTTATATAATATATATATAAGCATATATATCATATAGATATATTTAATTTACTAGACTTAGTTAATATTTTTTTGAGGTTATTCACTAAGCTAAGTAGTGCGTTTCCTCTCATTGCCTACCTCACCAATTAAGCACGCCGCGACTGAGTGAATAATATATTATTATATAATATAAAAATATAAATATAGTATATATATATATTCATATATATATAGTATATATACGTGTGTGTTACTTGAAATGTATATAATGATCTAATAATATTACGTAGTATATAACGTATATATATATATAATATTATAAATTATTAGATATTTACCTATTATGTGTTCGAAAAATTAACAGATTATGTGCTCTAATTTGACGTTTATAATGATATATCCAATACCTATTAATTAATGCATAAAATTGAATAGTTATACAATGGTATATTAAGTAGTACGTAATTTTTTCTTTAATTAATTTTATAATATTAATAATATAATAATAAATTATAATATAATAATAATATATATTATTTATATATATATATATTAATATTATAATATATATATATATTGTATATATATAGTATATATAGATAAATATTATATATACTATATATATATTAATTAACATATTATAATAATCAATATTTATATATAATATATTATAAAGTTTATATATATTATATTAATTAATATATATATAATATATTATTATATATATATATAATATATATATAAATATATATAATTATATAATTGATTCATTAAATAATATATATATATACTATTAAAATATAATAGTAGTATATATAATATAATTAATATATTCGTACGTTAAGGCACGTAATTTCATTAGTTGGGGGACAAAGTGACTGATATATTAATATAATTAACTATTATAATTATATATATAGTATATAATAATATATAATATAAATATAGTAATATTATATAATTATTATATATATAATATATATATATTATTAAATTATATATAAATAAGTATATATTATATAATTATATTATATATGACCATCAAGGACAAAATTTGCAAGTTTGATTACGATGTGCACCCTAATGCCAGACACAGCGAAACACGATGAAAGGACATACGAGAAAGATTCACTGAGGTCGAGAGTAGTACTTGTGATCATGAATATATCAGTGTCGTGTTGACAGTAGTGAGAAGCACAGGCATGCCAACTACTGTAGAGCAGTACAAGAAGTCCATCAATTTATATAGATGGAGAGAGAACTTTATCCTGGATGAGTTACATAGCATGATGTACAAGTAAACCTATTTGATTGTGTCGATCCTAGAATCTCAAATGGAGTTAAATTTAAGTTTATTATGTAAAAGGTACGATAGTGATATGTAGTGAATATGTATGACGTAATTGGTTCCTTAACGCTCTATAGTATAGGGTAAACGTTCGAAGTACTACGATTTTTTATTTAGGGATATATATCTGAATGATATGTTCTGGAATGTTGACGTAGCGGAAGCTATACTTATGCAGATTGTTTATATAATAGCTTGAGTTATTAGGGAGAGAGAACCTTAGGAATATGAAGTTAGGATATTAGAGTTAGACTAAGATCATAAGAAGACTACGAAATATCAAAAGATTATATAATGAGGTATAGGGAGAATAAAGATGTAAAAAATAAATAATGGGGGGTGGGTATAAAGTACCTAGGTATAACTGTATATAATGTTAGTATATAAACAGTGATGGGTTATTTGAGAGGTGGCGTAGTGATGAATAAATATAGTAGAATGGTAGTGAAAGTGTAGATTATGATTATTTCTGTGAAGAAGAGAGGTATGTTGTGTAAGTAATATACTTATCGTTAAACATACAAGAGAGCATCGCATTAAGTATACTTATGAGTTTTGAGTGTAGGTAGAGATGGATCTGCTAAGGTGCGAAGAATGTTGATTAGATTTGTGTGTGGTGATGGAAGGAGATGTTTGAAGTATTGATGTGGTATGTTAAATTAATGATATCAGATTTTGGATGACATTGGCACGAAGGTTATCGTCTGTCATTAGCATAAGTTAAATCGGTTGGTGAACTGGTAATGAGGGGCATCGTAATCCTTGAGTGTGCATTAGGAGTCTTTATCATGAGAGGGTATTCGTTGTTACTTGTTGTTAGTTCGTATATTAAGTGAGCCTTATGCGGATTAAATCTGGAAATTATTTAGTCTAGTACTATGATCGTAAAGTTCAAATGTGTTCTAGATGGATAAAATTTAGGGCATGCTAGGTTTAAGAATAATGATAGAAGATCAGAATGAACGTATTAGAGGTTATGTGTCGTGATAGAAAGGGTAAATGATAGAAAAATGAAGTATGTGACATGGTTTGGATAAGGTGGGAAAGATGAAGTGATAGTCGTATTTGGTTAAGGCGCATGCTAATAATTTGAGGAAGAGTGTGTTTGGAACCGATCGCTGGGAAAGAAACCGAATAAGAAAAGTGTATTGAGTCGGTGAACGAATGTCTGAAGGGATAGAGAAACTGTGAGTTTGGCAAGGCGAAGAATAAAGGAGTGCATACATAGGTCGAAGTGGCGGAGTCCTAAGTTCGTATCGGGTGGGTCATGGAGTTGTGGCCATCACCTTCTGGGGCCAAGGATAAACGCCTTACATTGTGTATCGGCGTTATCTTACCATAAGACGTGAGTCCGTTCGCGGTCCCATGCAAATCCTCTATGGAGCATGCATTTCTGTCTGTGACGATTCTCACTAATTAATATGGATACTGCGAGGGGGGTGGTAAGGCTGGCTAATCCTTTCGACTTTTCCTGTCATACTTTTCTACTGCTTTTCCTTTTCCGATGCATGATACGTACCTTACCCCCAAGTCTATGGGCATAAGAGGCGAAGTATAAAGGAAAGAAAGTAGATATTAAGTTATAGTAATAGACAGTATATAATATAGAGCTTTTAATATTTAGTTATATATATTATATACTATATAAAGTATACTTATTATATATATATATTGATATAATATATATATAATAATTATATATATCATATATATAATATAAGTATATATATATAATATATAATAACTATATAGTATATATATATATATATATATATATATATATAGTATATTTAGGATTTCGTTAGGGTATTTGGTAGGGCTATGGGTAGTCGTTAGTAGTAGTGATTGAGTTAGCTATGCGTAGGGGGGTTGGTTGATGTTGTGTAGTGTTTTGATTTATATATATATGAATATATATAATTAATAATATATATAGGGAGGGGATTGTAGGCGCTGTAGCCGGAGCGTACTGAGATGAATATATTCTTTAATATCCTAAAATTGATTGTTTATCGTGTAATGTATGCGTAATGTTTGCTTTAACATATATTCTAAATATCGATAATAAAGTTATAGTATATATCATAGTGTAGTAGATATATATATATATATATACTATATATAATGATTAATTATAATATATATATATTATATATATTATATATATAATATAATATATATAATATATATAATATTAATAATAATATATACTTTATTTCAATAAAACTGTATCATTTCAATATTTTTATAAATAACCTTTTTTCTTTTTCTTTTTTTACTAGATAACTCAATTAACGTTCACCGGGCAGAGCCCTTTTCGAAGGGAAAGGGGCAGAATTAACAATACTAAATAATGATGACACATACTGGTACCTAAAGTCAAAGCCTAACCTCTACGTCAGATCCCTGAAGTGAGCACAGGTTTTTGAAAGAGAGGAGATTAATTACAGACAGTATGAAGCTCGTTTTACGAGAGAAATTTGCCACAGAAGATAGTGACTGGAAAGAAGGAGGTATCACAACGACAAGTCCTGGGGTTTCCCAATATATCACACATAGATTTGTAAGAGAGCGGGCACCTCCTTGTGCTACGAGGCAGATACCTTGTGGCGGGATGCCAACTCCTCTGAACAATTTGCCGCTGTAGTACCTGTAGTAAGAAGAGATGTGAGCACCGCCATGCCGCGCATGATTAGTGGATCGAGAGGTTTGAAAGTAGGAAAGGTTTATTAGTTTCTAGTGTTTATAGCTCAATCCTACTCCACGAAGAGGGTGGAAAGCCGAGAGCACTGTCCACCTCAAATGTGAGACAGTACTGTCATAACAAGGGTGGATATAGTCCCCATTAAACAATTTGGAGTAGACTGTTTGGAGGAAAAAAAATCCCACCACCTGAAACAGAAATGTCAAGTTGCTTTTAACCACCTTGCATACCGTTCGTGATATACAGATCCTAGACAGTTTACTCTATGTTGAGCTCCAAGAATTTGTTTATGTGTGTAACAGGGTTTGAGCGACGGGGAGAGCGTCAAAGCAAATAGGAAAGTTAAGAAGTGTTTTTGAGAGATGAAATTGTGAATAAATTGAATTTTAATAAATTCAAATTTCCACAGTTGAGCGTGTACTCCCACCGGTATATTCTGTTACCCAGAGCGGACACAAAATAGAATTTTCAGAACCGTGATATAGGTATCTTCTTAGCTCTTATCTTTCATCTTTCTCTTCTTCCAAGACTAGGGGTAAAGGTGTGTGATATGCATCGTAAAAGAAAGTAGTAGAAGCATATTATTGACAGCAAGTCGAAGAAGTAAGGCAGCCAATTAGCCGTCACCCTCTAATCACCTATTAGTGAGATACTCAAATGCAGTCCAGAAAATCCACCCCGAGCCTTCACGGGATCAGCCGACGGTCCCTCACTATGGCTTAGTTATAATATAATATATATATATATATAATATATATAATATATATATATATTATATATATATATATTATATATATATATATATATAATATAAATAATTATATATAATATAGTATATTATATAATTCTTTCTTTCTTTCTTTATCTTACTTCTATTTTCCCGAATGGGAGTTAGGTGCGTGACGAGCATCGGAAAAGAAAGCAGTAGAAGAACATGTGACACAAGTAGAAAAGAAAGACCAGCCTTAATTTAGCTGAGAACTCATCGCAGTCAGTAAAAATCCACCCTAAAGCCTTCATGGAAGAGCGAGTGGACCCTCACTATGCGCTGAGACGCTCGCAGTTTGTAAGGGTTCATCCTTGTGCCGGTGGGCCAACAACCATTACCCCCGTCACAATCCCCTCGCCATTGCATCCTGTTTATGACCTTTATTCTCGCCCTCTGCCAACGTCACATTTGCTCCTTGCAGGACATATCCGTTCACAGAGCTAATCCACTTTCTTCGGTCTCCCAGCCGGTCGTTCTCAACACACTCGTCCACTGATACTTCTCGCTTAACCAATCCAGACTATCATTCATCCTTCCACATGACCAAACCATCTCAACATACTTTCAATTTATTCTCTCATTTACCTCCTTTTTCAACACCACACATCTCTCAATTACTTCATTCCATCATCTAATTAATTGCTTGCTCAAACTAGCATTCCCCTAAGGTTGTCCATCTGAACCATTGAACTTTAGATCCTATACTTCTCTATTCAGACATAGTTCCCTCACTACCAGTACAGATACACAGTTAACGAACATCACCTCATTAAGACTCTAGCGCACATCAAGACTGTTAGTCCTTTACTATTCACGGCAACGATTTTTATTGCGACAGCCACCCTTCCTGCCATTTCACAACTTTCCTACTCACACTCTGCAATATATATATATATATTATATATATATATATTATATATAATATAAATATATATATATATAATATATATATATTATACTATATTATATATATAATATATTATATCATAATTTATATATATATATATATATTTATATAGAAATAGAATTGCTTAACAAACATTCGAAGTAATTTCCAATTGGATATTTAAAGGGTTTTAACAGGTTCCTTTTGGAAAATTCTGGGTTCATTTGAACTTTTGAATTTCTTTGGGTATTTTCTCTTTCAAATTTAATGTATAATTTCAGATTGGATTCACTGGAAATGTGATTAGGTTTTAGTGGTGTCCAAGTGAAATCCAGCTGGTATTGGTGTGGAAATTCCTTTTGTGAAATTCTCGAATTGACTGTACATAGAACTTTCCACAGTTTTTCATATGAAAATCAGATCTGGATTTAATTGGCGAATCTGATAGGGTTGTAGTGGTTTTAGCAAGAAATCCTACCAAGAAATGTTGAAAATTCCTTTTTTGGAAATCCAAATTCCGTACCTTAAAACACTTCAAATCCCAAATGAAAAAGGATATGGATCCAAATTGAAAATTTTCAACTTGCCATATTGGAAACCAGTTGGAACTTCGAATGTGGATGCCCGATGCAAATTGTTTTTGCTGGGCAACGCACTAGAAAGACTAAATCTGAATGCGGCAATAGGCGTATTCGACCTACTTCAGTAACGTCGTCTCTGGACGCAAGTGCATATTTTGAAACTATTGCAAACTTACTCTTCACTTTGGAATGTATATATGAATGATATTGTATAATTAATGGTCTGTTGATAATAAAGCATTGAGTACTGGAACATTCTTTTACGGACTCCCGGTTATTAACGCTTTGGAAGTATTCTCGGGCAATGCGCAATATAGCATCTGCTATAGTCAAATGCCTAATTAATTTGTCTGATAACTTAATATCATTATTAATATTGTTAGGGATATTAATATAAAAGAAAATTAACAATATTATTACTATTTCCTACATAATTGTGAATGACGGTTTAACGTTAACCGATTTAACTTAGACTCCGCTATCATTTCTTTAACCGATAAACGCTTTAGATGATTAACTTCGTTAATATTTTTGTTCACGATTAAAAATAACCGTCGTTAACTTCTCATTAACGGTGGCCCACCTTTGTATAATATATATAATATAGTATATATATAATATATATATATATTATTATATATATATATACTAATATAATATACTACCATTATATTAGTTATATTCATGTCATATTTTGTATTATATATAATATATATATATATATATACTTATATATATAAAATATATATATATATATGTTAATATATATATTAATTATATAAATTATATATATATTATTATATATATATATATATATATATATATATATATATATATATTTATATATTATATATTATATACCTCTTGCAATAGTAAAACTATTGTATTCACATTATAGTTTAATATATTTAAAATTAAAACTATTGGTACAGTTTAAGTTATATTGTTACTTTCCGCTCGCTTAACATCAAGAGAGCTTCTCAAATAACTTTAATAGAACTAAACTAAAATTTATAAAAAAAAATAAATAATAAGTAAAGGATTAATTTATAGGTTGGTTGGTCTTCACGTGCCGTTCATCTTGATATCGCCGAAACATCTTGAAGAGAGTAAGAAAGAGTTCTGGATTTTGTCGAGCCTGAAGTCTCCCGGCGCTTTATAGAAATTACTATGTTGTAAATAAAAACGTATTCCATAATTTTTTTTTTTTTTAACCTGGTTGCAAAATATAGTAAGTAAAAAATCTATATCTTTGAATCATAAATTCACTTGCATTTTTAAACATGAAGCCTTTGGGTATACATTCCTCTAATTCAAGACGGTCAATTGTTAATTTATGCGACTTAGTGTAACTGTAAACCTGATGAAAAAATTACTTCTCTGGATATCTGGTACTGTCTTTGCGTTAGATGAGCTCAGATAATCAACGTTACATTCTTCACGATTTTTCAATTACCTGGACTAGGTTTGCCAACGATCATAATTTAAATCAGGACATTTTAAAAGGCATTTTGATAAATGAAATAGTTACTCGTAGAAAACAAAATAATCTACCACTTAAATTTTACAAAGCTATAATGGATCTTATGAAAAATAAAGATATTGTTATTTTGAAGAGTAATAAAGGAAATCAGGTCGTTATTTTAAATCATATAGATTATATTTCCAAGTGTAATTCCATTTTAGATGAAAATACTTGTTAAAATTAACAATCCTTTGAAAAATTCCCAAATTCAATTTAATAAAAACCTTAAATTAATATTTAAACAATTTCCTTAAGTTCAATCTAACAATAAATCTTATATGACTAATTTGGCACAATTTTATGGCATTCCAAAGATCAACAAACCCAATTATCCCATTCGACCTATTATTTCAAACGTAAATTGTGTTACAAACAAGTTATCATCATGGATTTCTTCACAACTAAAACCTTTAGTAGGTAATATTTCCGGCTCACATCTTTCTAACACTTTAAATTTCATAAACCGTACCAAATCTTTGAACCCTACTACCCATCAATTTGTAAGTTTTGACGTCGTTTCTCTATTTACGTCAGTTCCTGTTCAGTTTACTCTCGACCTTTTAGAAAGATTCATCTCAGAAACAAACTTTACTTTAAACTAAGCTTTTTCTTTCATTAAAAAACTCATTCTTCTGTCTTTAGAACATAGCTTTTTAACCTTTAACAATCTATTCTTTAAACAAACCTACGGTCTAGCTATGGGATCCCCTCTCTCTCCTATCCTTAGTAATATCTGTATGGAATTACTCGAATTCTATTTTATTTCTGATCATCCCCTTCTCCATAACTCTACATGGTTAAGATATGTAGACGATGTTTTTTGTTCTGTCCCAAAACATGTCAACATTCAAGATATCCTAATTTCATGGCAAAATTCTCCTCAGTTACTTTACTCAAATTACAGGAATTAAACCCACTTCTTCTTCTTCTTACATACACTGGTTCTCTACACATTCTTTCAACACTTAACTTGCTACTCTTTCTTCCCTTTACCTTAGAGCTTTTAATATCTGTTCCCCCCCCCTTTCTCTCTTCAGAAACTAAAATTTCTTTCCTCTATATTCAGTAATTTAAACTATCCTCCTTATGTTATTAATCCTAGCATATAAAAAGGGTAGCAAAAGTTTTTAACTTAATAGGTTCCCCTCTCTACGTCAATCAACAACCTTTACTGTATTTTCTTGCATCCCATGTAGATTTTAAATTTTCAATATTAAGAAATCATATTCCAAATGAATATGTGTTTTACAGAAAAAAACAATCCATCACATTGAAAAAGAAATTTTTTATATACCCCCCAAATCATAGCTAAACATAATCCCTAAATGCAATATACAAACCCATGCTATGATTGCTCCACGTTTTATTAGGTGAAACTCATGACTCACTCAGAAGGCTGAAAATCAACAATAAACAGTATCTTGTCGATGATTCCACTGAACTCTGCATTACATTCTACCGAGAATAACGAATCACAAGATAAATTAAGAAAGCTCCTATTATACTTTTTGCAACCATTAATAAAAAAAAAAAAAGATTAATGAATCCGTTAACTTCTTAACAACATAGAGAAATTTATGCTTATCAAGACTTGGACTCGACAAAATCCAGAACTCTTTCTTACTCTCTTCAAGATGTTTCGGCGATATCATAAGATGAACGGCACGTGAAGACCAACCAACCTATAAATTAATCCTTAGATGTTATATTAATTGTTTTTTTTTTTTAAAATTTGTTTAGTTGTCTATTAATGTTATTCTGAGGAAGCTCTCTTAATGTAAGGAGCGAAAGCTAAAAATTAACTTAATTGTAAATTGTTTTAATCTTTTAATATATTAAATGTAATTTTAAAAATTAAAGTTTTTATATTGCCAAGGGTTAATAAATACCAAATAAATATTCTGTTTACGAAAAAGTAAAATTTTCTTCAAATATATATCATATTATAAATATATATACTAATATATTAATAACTATATTATACAGTATATATATAATATATATAATATATATATTATATAATTATATATAATTATAGTATATATATTATATAATATGATATAATATATATATATTATATATAATTATTATATTATATATATAATAATAGTAAATATATATAATATAAGTATTTATATTAATATTATATTTGATTTTATTTTTTTTTTTTTTTTTTTTTTTTTTTGTTTTAATTTGTGTTTATTTTTAATTGATTGATAATATGTCATGTTCTGTTTATTCAAATCTTCTTTTGACGTTTGAAATATTTAAGATCCAGGACCCGCCCATGGTGTTGATCTCTTTCAAACCCATGTGGCCGCTTTGTGAGCAAATGGTGGGTCCTGGTACACTAACTCAAAAAAAAGAAAAATATACTAATATATATATAGATATATTATTATATATATTAGTAATATATATTATATATATATATATATAATATAATATATATATTATTATATATATATACTTTATATGTAAGTGTATATTAAAAAAGAGAATATATATATAATAATGACCAGTAATAGTAATAATAATCATTGATGAATCAGAAAAATGAATTAAAAAAGTTAAAATAAAATGATATAATAATATTTAAATGAATTAAATACATATTTAAATAAGAAAAGTGAAATAAATAAATTAAGAAAATTTTAAAACAAAAGTAATTTAATGATAAATATAAGTTAAAATAAAATAAGAATAATTTAGATAGATAAAAATTAAAAAATCAGCAAAACATAATGGTAAAAGTGAAACTTCTAAAATAAAAATAACGAATAGAAATATTAGTTGAAGGGCTGTTAAAGAGAAATGAGATTTGAATAGATAGAAGATGATTAGTCTTAAACCTTTAGAAAATGGAATATCATTGGTGTGACATGTGTAATTACAATGTAGCAGGCAGTTATGTCATTCACCTTTAAAGTTGATATTAGTTTCATAACGCCTTCTAGCCTATCTCTATGGAAGATGTCTCACAGGTACATTCAAACCCTCCATTACCATTACAAGCCTCCTTTCGGAGATATACAGCTACGTAAATTAGGGAGAAATGTTCACATGGGTGTTTATCACATCATGATACTAGATTGAATTCGTACGTATCTCAATGGCGACGGTAGTTGATATAAACTGTCCTGGTACATGGAGGAACAGTATAAGTAGAATTATCTGGACGAAAACTGATGATCCTTATACGTTCCGAATTACTACTCGTAACGACGTTAATATGTTGTAATGGTATTGGAGGGTTTATTTAAGATTACCTTGCGGTCAGAATATCGTACTATCTACACAGGAGGTAATCTATATTTATTTATCTGCCGAGATCATCTGTTACAGTGATAAACACACGAATATACTTTGTCTATATCTTACTGTTAGAATATTAGAGGACTCTAGAGGTAAATAATTATTTAAATGATTGCGCTTAGTCAGAGCTTGTATAGCTGTGCCAGTCCCACTACCTGTTGTTCTTATGGTAGTTGTGTGGAATCGTTGATCGCTAGACGTTGAGTGTTGTGTTTGTGTAGTGTTGTGTGTTGTGGTGCTCTTGTGTGTATATGTTGGTGTTGTAAAGGTGTGATGTGTGTGTGTTGTTTGTAACGTGTGTGAGTGTGTGTGTCGTTAGTGTTGAGTTGGTGTGTCGTGTGATGTGAATGTGATGTACTGTCTCTATTTGAGTTCTATATACTTGAGTTACCTATATAGATATTTTAGAACAAGACAGAAACCAAATGTGATACTATGAATTGTCGCCGAAGCACATTTAGTAGGAATGAAATTATTATTTTGATTTGTATTTTTTAGTGAGATATCAATAATGTTCGTATGATGAGCAAGAAGATAAGTAGAAATTAGAGAGAGTAGAGAAGAGACAGGAGTAGAGAGAGTGAGAGATGATGAGATGGAGGGATTTATATGTCAATGAAAAATGCTTATTGAACCATTTGTATAAAGTATGTATAGATGGAGTTTATATATATTTATACCAATGAGTAATTGAAAATATAATAATTGTAAGTTCGAACTAGCGATACCACTAGAGTGCTTTCTATTACATATAGATATTGTATAAAGTGATTTCTCTTTAATATTTATGCTGTATATATATGGGCTTCATTTTGTTATGACAACAAATAAACGTCTATTGTCTTAATTTTTAATTATTAAACCTGTTCTAGTCGTTCTTGTTAGCATATTAGTTAATTTAATATTATTTATACTTTATAGTATATATATATACTATAGTACTATATATAATATATATATATATATTATATATATAATAGAATATATATATATATATATATATATATATATTATAATTTAGTATAGCGTATTACTATGTTATAGTGTGTTGCTAAAAGGTATATGCCAGGACGGTAGGCGACTACGGTTATATTGGACCTGAACTCAGAACACCGTGACGAAACTCAGAATCCTTTAATATTGATTAAATTCATTGCTGGGTACTAACGTTGCTATGGAACATAGGTTAAGCCTAAATGCGATATTAGAAACCACTTGATAGGATTTGTATTTTAAGGCCTACGGTTGAAGATTGTGATGCATGAATAATGGTTGCAATCTGTAGTAGGTCATTTGAAAAGCCATGTCATGAATATGGTGTGCAAAGTAGTTAAATGTAAATCATAACGTATGAAATCATTAAATAGATTAAAAATATGTCAATAATGGTTAAAATACTAAAAAAAATAAAAATGTTCAGGAGGTTGATGGTATATATATTAAAAGAGGTGAAACGGAGTGACCAGCGAAAGACGATGGGGTGAATGATGTGCTGCGGTGTGATGCATGGTGCGGTGCAGTGCTGTGGCGTGTTTAAGCTTAAACCGTTTCGTCTAACTCGGAAAACACCATTGGATCTTTAACAAAAATTTAATCAGATTAATTTGATGCCTAGCAATCGTCTAAAGATTCATAAACGGTAACTGAGTAACTGAAAGTTAACAGTTGTTGTTTGTGTGAACCACGTTGTTAGGAGAAACACGGTATTATAAAGCCTGATAGTGTAAGGTAATCGATTCCTTTGTTAAGGGAGTGTTATTTAAGCTATACGGTTACTAATCGCTGTCCTTGTGATAGAGGACATAGCTGATAGCCAGAAGTGATAAAATAGTAAGAAACTTTAAGTGTGGCAAAAAGTGCTTGATAAGCTAAATCTGGCAAAATCATGCAAACATACAATTTTAACCCCCATTGGTAGCAGCTGAATTTAACAGGTTATTTATATAACTATTGAATACAGTAAACAAACAGCTTAAAAAATTTAAGGGAGTGTTGAGTCAGTAAGAAAGTGGCAAAAAAGTGCCTAAAATATCACTCAAAAAGGAATAGACAAGATGCTACTTATAATCTAGAAAAATTTACCTGATAGGTTGTCAAAAATATGAAAATGATAGAAAAGGTTCAGGAAAGTAAGATGAGTAATAGAAATCTGCCAAAATGTAATACCTAAAATGAATAGCTCTAAATTGCCAAAAAGCGTTAAAGTGATAAAAATCATTAGTAAAAAATTGCCAGAAGTATTACAGATTGGGACTAGGACAAGGTTTAGAAAAAGGTCCTGGAATCGTGCTAGTAGATTAGAATCTTTAAAAATAATTATCCCCTAGAAATGTAAAACGTAAACAAAAGTTAAACGGTGATAAAATACTGAAATTTACGCTTAAGTTTCCAATTTACGCAGGAAAACGCTAAATAAGCTGAGGAAAATGTAGCTAGTAGGCAGCAAATTCATCAACCACGGTGGCCAGTTTGAAGAGGATATCATAACTAGAAAAAGTTTAAAAGTGCTAAAAATACTGAAATTTAGCTATAAGTTGCCAGATTTAGCAGGAAAAGCGCTAAAAAAAGGATCAGGAAAGTAGCTGAGTAGTAGAAAGTCGCTAAAAATACATATACAAAAATGATAAAAATGCCGAAAAAAAGGTTAAGAAAAGGCTCAGGAAAGAACGTAAAGTCATAGCATAGCTGAATAGAATAAAGGTGGGTGGGGGAAGAACCTGGGGTGATAGCTGTGTGAAAGTAACAAAAAACATACCGGTACACACTAAACACGTACATACATACCCCAAAAATAGCCGGCGAACGTACATGAATAAGGGGCCCCTAGGGGGCTGAACCCCCATTCAAAACGCCGGCCATGAAAAGTAGCCAGGAAGGTAGCTGAGTACTAAAAGGTCGCTAAAATTATATATATGTATTGGCAGGTTGCCGGATTTAGCTATAAATCTGTCATCTGCCAACTTATGTCCCCTTACTACTAAGGTCATTAATTTTCACAGAACCAAAACCTTTTTCTAGCTCTAGTTTTATTACATCTTTCATTCTTTTCAAACCGTCATCATTTTCATTTGAAGATGGTTCAAAATGCTTTCTTAGCGTTGAGATTAATAGTATTACATCGGAGACAGAAGCTATAGAGGCGCTGATTTTTTTGGTAATTTCTTCAAATGGTTTCAATATCTTAATGCAGTGTGATATGATGTCATTTTCCACATTAGTACGAATGTTAACTTTGGAATACTACCACAGCGACCACATTGCGGGTCAATTCAATCTCCCACCCTTTTTTCCATCAATTGCCCTGTAATGGGTTGCTTTAAATTAAATTCACAAGCGTGTTTTATTGTCTTCAACATCATTTTGTTTTTACCACGTTGCGTTCAGATTCCATCTTAAAGTTATTTTTATTATAATATCTTTATCAAATCTCGACAATAAATATCCGCGAAACATCCGCAGGGAAAAGCGGATGTGATGCGGAATTGCGGATGCGGATCTTAATAATGGAGGATGCTCCGGATGGGGATGCGAATGCGGATGTTACCTGCATCATAATATATATAATAATATATATATCTTATAATATAATATATATATATATATATATATATAATATATATTATATATATAATATATAAGCTATATTAGTGTGAGGTACATCCGTATCCGGAAGCAACCGCACATTATTAAGATCCGCATCCGGCGCTTTTACCCTGCGGATGTTGCGCGGATTTTTATTGTCGATATTTGATAAAGAATTTATAATAAAAATACTTAAAATGAATCTGAACATAAACTTTAAATGAGAGACATAGGACTTGACTGAACTGTGTAATGATCACTCATGATCTTACAGCATGAAGTTCATAATTTGAGTCAACAGTTACTTGAAATTAGGGATGCCAAAAAATTCAGCGTCTCTACAGTTTTTCCCCCCCCCCCCTGTCTCCGATGTAATATCCAACTAATCTCAAACGCTAAGGAAGCATTTTTTGAAACCATCTCAAATGAAATGATGGACGGTTAAAAAGAATGAAAGATGTAATAAAACTAGAGCTAAAAAACTCTTTGGTTCTGTGGAAATTAATGACCATACTATTGCAACTTTCATAGATCAACGTTATAAAGGCCAGTTATTTTGTAACACAATAATAGAACAAGTTAAATCGTCACTTGGTGATGCAGTTGAAAAACTTTAATACGAACAGCTATTAATTCGCCACCCATAAAAGAAAAATCGAAATTCTACAGAACCAACCCTTCTGCAATAAATCAAAAACATATTCACGGGAAGAATTTCTACAA
>JABUQX010073113.1:27500-35558 GCA_015478945.1 Trachelipus rathkii
CCTATAATATATATATATATATTATATATATATATATATATATTTTAAGTTATAATATATATATATATATATATATATATAATATATAAATATATATATAATATATATTATATATATATATATATAATATAATAATAATATAATATTATTATATATTATTATATTATATAATAATATATATATATATAATATATATATATATATATAACCCATGTGTTTTCGTTTTCATATTTGCTTGAAGTCAACTAGCTGTTTGCTTTTTATTCAGCTAGCTTCTTCTGACAGTATTCTCCGCTGGAACTCTCAGTATGTCGATGGCATTTGGCGGCTGATAAAGCTGCTATATATATATATATCATAATATATATATATATATATATATATATATATATATATATAATATATAATATATATAAATAATATATATAATATAATATATATATTACTATTTCGGGTGTCGCGGGGGTTCTTCGCCCCTCCCCTACTGGTATGGAAAACGTCCCCCCCTCTGTCCACCGTCGGCTCGAGCCCCTATTTTTTTTTATTTTTTTTTAAACATATTTTTATAGGCCTTTATAAGCTGATTCCAAATATGTAATTGGTTTTTCTCTGTAAGTGTTGATAATCTTTTCGAGATATTTCTTTATGAAAAAACTATTTGTTTGTTTTTTTACATTTTTGTAAATATATAGTTGGTTTTTCTGTAAGTGTCGTACCTTTTGCGAGATAATTTCATTTTTAAAATTTTTTTTGATAATGTGATTTTTAAATTTAATTTATGTAAATATTCATCGAATTTGAATCATGTCAGTTCCCATATGAAATTCATTGTTGTATCAACATATAGCAATATATTTAAAAAAACATAAAAAAAATTTAACTGACCCAAGCGTAAAACAGAAAAGGGCCTATATGATTATATATATATATAATATATACTATATAGTATATATAGTATATATATATATATTATATATATATATATATATATATATATATATATATATATAATATATATATATATATATAGTATATAACGCGTATAAGCCGTATATATAAGGCTTCGATTTTCCTCGCGTTGCAATTTAATGCAAATTTTCCTTAAAACGTATCTCATCGGGCTACTGAACGAAATATTTTGAGAATGTGTTAATTGATTTAACATTAGCTATATAGGGAAAACTTCGTTGCAAGGCATGTCTCAACTCAAGTTGTGAAAAATAAACGATATAAAAAAAAATTCGTTGATTAAATTTTTATTTATGTTCTTGCGAAACTCAATTTTGATAAAGTTTCACACTTATTTAAAATAAATCTTCACTGAGAAAGAATAATATAATATATATATATATATATATATATATATTATATATATTATATTATATATATATATATTATATATATCTATATATATATATATATATTAATATATATATATATATAAAACTACCTTTTAAACCTGTGCTTTTATCCCCTATGCAGGTACCCAAAGGAACCACAGAAAAAGAACTTTAAGCGGTTATCCCAAACCAGCACAACCAACGTGTTCGCAGTCGAGTATTTAGTCTTGCCATCAGGTAGACTAAAACTCCAAACTGCTACGCGGAAGGGAATTTGAACCCGCGTCCTCTTGAATGAGATGCTGCGACTACACCTCCCTCGCCACGAGGCGCTCATATATATATATAATATCCACATATATACATATATATATATATATATATATATATATATATATATATATATATATATATATATATATATATATATATATATATATATAATATTATATATATATCTATCTCTCTTATCCAAAAGATGGTGTAAGATGTGCATCCACAACTGGAACAGAAAAGTAGTAGAAGAATATGACGTAAATCGAAAAGAAAGATCAGCTTACCGCCCCATTTAAGTACTTTAGTGAGATCCCGTCGCAGTCCCAAAAATCCACCCTCGGGCTTCAAGGGACTGCGACGAACCCTCACTGTGGCATCTCGTCAATGTGGGGTTCATCCCCTGGACAAAACCAGCAACCATATTCCTTTACAAAACCCCGCTATTCACTCCTAATATGCACTTTCTTCTCGCCTCTGCCAAACTCAGATTACTCTCCTCTAGGCATTCCTTTACTGACTCAATCCACTTTTTCTTCGGTCTCCCAGCCGGTCGATTCCCAACACACTCACCACTATACAACCCGTTACCAAACGACTATCGATCCATCTTTCCACATGAACCAAGCCACTCAATGTACTCTCGTTTTATTCTCTCCTTTACTCCTTTCTTAACACCATACAACCTCCTAATACGTTCATTCCTCATTTTATCAATTCGTCTCCAACTTAACACACCCCTGAGATTGTCCATCCGAACACATTGTACTTTAGATCTATACCTCTTATTCCAGAGCATATTCCAGAGCATAGTTTCACTACTGTACATTAATATAGGTAACAACATACCCTCATGTAAGACCCTAGCGCACTCAATACTTAGTCCTTTTACATCCACCAAGGATTTAATAGCACGAGCTACCTTCCTACCATTCACAACTTTCTTACTACACTCTCCATCATCCGTTCCCTTTTCATCCAACATATATTTTAAATATTTAAACTCAGACACTTGTTCCAGTTGCTCAACATCCAACATAACCTCGCATCGAGGACTGTCTTCACTCACAACCATAACAGTAGTAGGGCTGGGATTCCGGACTACGGTCCATTTTTGTACCACCCTGACCTTGACCGACCTTGACCTTTTTGGGCCCAAATTTTTTACCTGACCTTGGCCTTTTTGGGCCTTGACCTTTTTTGACCTTGACCTTTTTGGGCAACCTGAATTTTTTTAGCCCAAATTTTTTTGGCCTTGACCTTGACTGACCTTGAACTTTTTTGACCTTGACCTTTTGGCAACCTGAATTTTTTTAGCCCAATTTTTTTTCCTTGACCTTGACTGATCTTGACCTTTTTTGACCTTGACCATTTTTGACCCTGAACATTTTTGGCCTTGGCCTTTTTTGGCCTTGACCTTTTTTGGCATTGTACCTTTTTGAGAACCCAAATTTTTCGGCCAACCCTTTTGTATTCCAGGGTGCAATTTTGGCAACCCTAATTTTTTGGCAACCCTAATTTTTTGGGCAACCCTAATTTTTTGGCAACCTTAATTTTTGCAACCCTTCGAAGAAGTAGTATACCTAAGATTTGGACCCATAGTTATCTAACCCCAAACCGCAAAGGTCATAAAAGTGGACCTTCTTATCTAACCGCAAACCGCAAAAGTATACCTAAGATTTGGACCCATAGTTATCTAACCGCAAACCGCAAAGGTCATAAAAGTGGACCTTCTTATCTAACCGCAAACCGCAAAAGTGATAACAAGCCGAAAAACGGAGTCACTTCAAAGGGGACCGCCAACCGAAAAGATTCCTTGCTTCTATATTCTATATTGTATATATTCTATATTCTATATTCTATATTCTATGGGCTATATATTCTCTCTTCTAGCACGTTGCCGACCCTAATACTTGTAAGATATAACACCCGGTTTATAACTGCCTAACCTAGTTATTCGGTACGGGAATCGATTAGTGTATTTAGTAAGGTCTAGGTGCTTTCCTTAATATGAGGTTATACCAAGCTCATCCCCCCAGGAGTGCCGCCCCGTTTTATCCTTTTCTAACGCCGACATTCCTACGTCGATAGCACATACCGCTAATAAATGGTGTCTACTCCTAGGTTATACGGTACACGGGAATTCGATTGGTGTATACTTAAGAATGTGCTAGTTGGTTCCTTCTAACGATTAGTACCCCACCCCCCTTTCTAACCCTTCTATTGCGATATATCGTATATGCCGGAATATACCCGATATTGGTATGTTCGATTAGTACATAAGCGTACAACTGCTGAATGCGATTCTGTTAGGTTTACGACGGAATCGATTCATTCCTATAACAAGAGTTAGTATTAGATATTACCCTACCCCCCTATTCTAATGCAGTCTGTGCTAACATTTATGTTTCTTGAGGATGAAGCCGAGTCGGTGTTGCCGTCAGTATGGTTTTGAGGTATGCGAAGTCGATTGCGCTATTACGAGAGCCGCAGCGATTTCAACCGTTGACGGTGTTAAAACGCCACCAACATGGTGCGTTTGTTCGTAGATGACGTTTGCAATGCAACATTGGAATGATTGCATGCAATGTTGCAAATGTTTCAAACAAACTTGCAACATTTTGCAACATTTTTGCAACATTCGGATATTTGACGTATTAAGTACGTTTTAAGGGTTCAACATTATGGTTTTTCTGGGTCACGTAGAAGCGTTTCGCGTGGTCAACCGGACGCGATTAGACAAACCCCTGAAGACTCTGGGCTAGTGACTCCGCACCGCACCAGCACCGGGGGCACCGCATCTATTCTATGTGGAAATTACATAATTATTCCTCAATGTAGTATTTAGTTAAGACATATGATATTCACATTATAAAATACAAACACTTTAAATACAAATCAGATACTTGTGCACCGCTTAACAGCTAAACTGACTATGATTTTAAAAATGAGTTTGGGTCTAAAAGGTAATAAAACACACCTGCTCAAATACAAGTTTAAAGAACTAAGTTATTTTTCATCCGAAGTGAGATGTAAGGCTAGGATATGAAAAAAAAACATTTTTACATACTTAAAAAAGCGATAAAATATTTCTCGACCAATCAGACATGCTCGGTCCATATAGAGATCAAGGATTACTCCGTCCAACTGCAAACATTCGATTAAAGAAAGGAGAGAGGCATTTCCTTCTTACCTCTTAAAGGATCTTATCCAAGATACCAGCCATTTTCAGTCTTGAAATATAGTTATATAAAATGAATAATAATAACTAATGCATTTTGTCTATACTGGAAATTACCTTTTGACCTGGTAATAGGCTTAAAATCAGCCCTGGATACAAAAAGGTTTATCCTAAATTTCAAGTGTTCTTTTTCCTAAATTTATTGGCGCCTTTCAACCTTTTGTAGTTTACTATTTTTTTTATCTTCTTTTTTTTTTTATGGGTTGTCATTGGGCGTATAATGAATAAAATGTCCTACGTGTAGTATACTGAGCCGCGGACAAGTGCAGTCTTCGTTTGTATATGGGGGTTGTGCGCCGAGTCGTCAGAGTAACCCGTGTTGTTTCCGCTGTTTCTTTTTTCATTCCTCGTTTCTGTTCTTTTTTGTTCCCACCTACCTGGACTTATTACCTTCCCTTTCTTCTCAAAATAAGAAATCTACTTCCGCCGGGTCAAAATGTTAACTAAAAATATGTCAAAGTTAAAAAAGTTTTTAAAGAAATGAAATAATTGATCGCGATTTTCTTTATTATTGATTATCATATGTACATTGACAATCCACACGAGAACAAACAATCACCCGCATTCCCGCACTTGCTAGTGCAGTTGATTATTCCCGTGAGTTGATATTATACGCTTACTGACCTGTATCGAGCTTCATGATAAGTACGAACCGAAAGCTGACCGACTCTATTTTCTGTAAAAATGTGGTTGAAAATAACTACTTTAAGAGATCAGACGCCTATTTGTTAAATCTTTATAGGATTAATACAGCCTTTTTTTGTTAGACCGACCATTCCCCCGCCGGGAGGGGGTGAATTAGGGCCTCGTATACAATTACGCCCCGTCTGTCTCCCCACAGCTAGTCACAAAATAAATATATTACCAAAGAGTGACAAGAAAGTTATTAATAGTATTTTGGTCAAAAACTGCACCATCTTTCCTTTACGGCCAGTCCATCGGTGTCGCTGTAAGAAATCACCCAGATGTTGACGCCCAAGAGCACAGCTGTCGCCTCACTGAGCGGGATGCGCGAGGGATGTAGGGTCTATCGGCAGCGGAGATGCGGATTTGTGTAATTCTCGGCTCAGGATCACTTCCACGATATCGGTTCACCAGGGACACAGAGGTGTCAGAGGTTCCGTGATCTCTAATTCGAGTGTTCACGGCGTTCGTAATTAAACAGCTCACCCGAAGGAGTACTAGTCGCTCTAGGATGTGCAGAGTGATACTTAGATCTAAGATTATACTCTGTCGTGCGAACTGTATTAAAACTCAAGAGCGACGCTGATAGTTGTCTGGGATTATGCGGCGGTGACGTCAGGTCCTGATTATGTTGACGGATCTGCTATCACGACCCCGCTCGTAAACGAGTTCTCTTTAAAAAAGGAGTAGACACGATCGCACGCCGCGCAATGGGGAAACCAGAAGTGCGGATAACGATCACCGTAAGGTGGTGGACAGGATTGAGCAGTGCTTTCGGCACAGTTAGGAATAACCGAATCTTTTATGGCGCGGATCACGGGTAACTGGCAGCACCGTTACCACGATGGCGTGGACTGTTAACGCACAGTTTTCACTATCACTTGGGCTCGGTTACCGTCGTGTCGGCTGAGTCGTCAATATTTCCTAGCTATCCTCCTGTTCACGCCATGTATAGCCCCTCTGTCCAAGTTATTTTCTGCTTGTCATCTCAGACTTTTTCTGCTGTAAAATGTGGTGGCAGTAATTACATTACGTCTTAAATTTTTTTTATTTTTTTTTTTTTTTTTTTTATTATTTAAATTTTTTTTTTTTTTATTTTTTTTTATTTACATTTATTTTTTTTTTTTTAAAAATTTTAAAAATTTTTTTAAAATTTTTTTAAATTTATTTTTTAAATTTTAATTTAATCTATTTTTTTTTTTTATTTAAAATTTTAAAATATTAATTTTTTAATTTACTTTTTATTTATTTTTTTTTAAAAATTACGTTTTGTTTTTTTTTTTATAAATTTTAAAAAATTTATTTTTTTTTTCTTTTATTAATTATTTTTTTTTTTAAAATTAAAATTTTTTTTTATTTTTAAATTTCATTATTTTTATTAAAAAAAAATTTAAGAAATTTATTTTTTTTTAAAAAATTTTTTTTTAATTATTATTATTTAAATTATTTTAAAAAATTTACTTTTTTTTTATTTAAATTTATTTTATTTATTATTTTTAGAAAAATTATTTTTTTTTTTTAATTTATAGGCTTAGGCTAAACTTTTAAGGATAAACCGTTTTTTTGCTGATCCAGGGCTGATTTAAAAGCCTAATACCAGGTCCAAAAGGGTCAGATTTCGCAATGTATAGCAAGAAATCACTAAGTTTATATTTATTATTTTTAGTTTTTTTTTTTAATTATTAATTTTTAATTTTTTCTTTTTTTTGTTGTTTTTAGATTTTTTTTATTTTTTTTTGTTGTTTTTTTTTGAGATTGATTTAAAGGAGATTCGGTTGTCCTGAGAAATAATGATGTTTGTTTGTGTTTGGGTTTTCAGCGATCAGGGACTCGCGGGTGTTTTCTATATTTTATGTTTTAGTTCATGTCCGTATTCGTTTGGTCTGATTATCAAGTGCCTGGTGCTCCACTGGTGGGGTATAGTGGTTTATTCTTCCATTATTTTCTTCCTGACAACAGCCATACAGTACTTTTTGTACGGGATGAGTTTTTCGTTTTGAATCGGGTTTAGTTTTTGGGTGTATTTTTCTTGTTTTTTTTTGTTTTACTTTTATTTTATTTTTTTTTTTTTTTTTTTTTTTTTTTTTTTTTTTTTTAAGTTTTTTTTTATTTTTTTATTTTTTATTTTATTATTTATTTCATTTTTTTTTTTTTATTTTTTTTATATTTTTTTGCTTTTTTTATTTTTTTTTTTTTTTACATTTTTTTTTTATTTAAAATTTTTTTTTTTTTAATAGTATTTTTTTTTTTTTTGTTAATAATGATTTTTTTGTGTTAATTTTTGTTTTTTTTGACTTTTTATTTTTTGCTTTTTTGGAGTTTATTTTTATATATATTGTATTTTTAACTAATTTTTGGGGGTTCTTAAAAAGTTTTATTTTTCTAGTTCATATTAGTGCTTGCTTTAAGTCGGTTGTTGGTTATGGTGCTGAATATTTTTAGGAGGCGTAGGTATATCCAGATAGTTCGTAGTTTTTCCTCGTCTGTGGATATCTTTGCTTTTATTTTTTTTTTATTTTT
>JABUQX010073114.1:0-32500 GCA_015478945.1 Trachelipus rathkii
CGGTATACTTCGTTCAGTTGGAATTTGGGTGTTTTAACCGTTTTCGCATTTATCATGAAACGCTTTTTCACTTTCGTGCATAACTTCATATATATATATATATATATATATATATATATATATACTATATATATATATATATATATATATATATATATATATATATATATATACTATATATATATATATATATGTTTTTTTGCTATTATGGATCCTTAGTAAGCAAGGTCTGTTTATAAAAAATTATTTAATATATATATATATATATATATATATATATATATATATATATATATATATATATATATATATATATATATATATATATATATATATATATATATATATATACTGATTGGTGAAGAACAAGGTGCGTTTAGGAGTGGTAGAGGATGTGTGGATCAAATCTTTAAATTGAAACAAATGATTGAGAAAATGAGAAGAACAATAATTATTTAGGTTTATAGACTTGCAACAGGCGTATGATAGGATTAATAGGGAAGCTCTATGGCAGGTGTTAGTGATATATGGTGTTGGTGGTAGGCTTCTGAACGGAATCAAAAGTATGTATGACGATAGTGAAGCGTGTGTAAGAATAAATGGTGTCAATGGTGATTGGTTTAGGATTAATAGCGGAGTAAGACAGGGTTGTTATGTCTCCTTGGTTATTCAATTTGTATATGGATGGGGTTATGAAAGAATTCGAGGTGGGGGTGGCAGGAAATGGTGTTAGAATGGTGGAGAATGGAGATGAGTGGAGGGTGCCCTACCTATTATATGCGGATGATTTGGTTCTGTGTGGCGAATCTGAAGAGAGTTTAGAGGATTGGTAGAGAGATTTGGCAGGGTGTGTAAAAGGAGGGGCTTACGTGGCGTGTGGATAAAGTAGGTTATGGTTGTGAGTGAGGACCTCCTCAGTGTGAAGTTATGTTAGATGGTGAGCAGCTAGAACAAGTGTCCGAGTTTAAATATTTAGGATATATGTTGGATGAAAAAGGAACGGATGATGCAGAGTGTAGTAGGAAAGTTGTGAATGGCAGGAAGGTGGCTGGTGCAATTAAATCGTTGGTGAATGCAAAGGGACTAAGTCTTGAGTGTGCTAGGGTCTTACATGAGGGTATGTTGTTACCTGTGTATGGTAGTGAGACTATGGTCTGGAATAAGAAGTATAGATCTAAAGTTCAATGTGTTCAGATGGACAATCTTAGGGGTGTGCTAGGTGTGAGAAGAATTAATAAAATCAGGAATGAACGTTATTAGAGAGTTGTGAGTGTGAAGAAAGGGGTAAATGAAGGAATAAAAAATGAAAGTATTTGAGATGGTTTGGTCATGTGGAAAGGATGTGATAGTCAGGTTGGTTAAGCGGATGTATAGTGGTGAGTGTGTTTGGGAACCGACCGGCTGGGAGACCGAAGAGAAAGTGGATTGAATCGGTGAACGACAGATGTCTGAAGGAGAGAAATATGAGTTTGTCAGAGGCGAGAAGAAGGATGCATGATAGGAAGAGTGGCGGGGGTTTTGTATGGGGGCATGGTTGTGGCCACCTGGGTAAGGATGAACCCTTACATTGACGATTTACCACATAGTGAGGTCCGTCGCGGTCCCATGAAGCTCTAGGGTGGATTTTTCTGTCTGTTACGAGCTCTCACTAATTAATGGTACAGAGGGCGGTAGGCTGGGCTTTCTTTTTCACGACATTTGTCATATTCTCCTACTGCTTTACTTTTCCGGATGCTTGCAGCGCACCTTACTCCCAGTCTTGAGGAAAGAAGGTAATAAAGAAGAATATATATAAAGAAATACTTTAAGTAAAAAATATTTTTAGATTTTATTATATTAATAAGAATGAATATACCGGTATATGTTTAAATCTAGTTAATAAGGGTTGTAACTTTAGGACAAAAAGCAAATAAGGGGAAAAAAGTTGGTTTACATTGTCCAGGAATGTTCACATTTTTATTTCATTATATATGGGGATACCTGTATTTTCTCTTAAATAAACGAGTATATTGTAACTAGAGTCACCATAGAAATATTAAGAGATTGATAATGTTTTTTTTTCGTTTTTGAGCAAGCGTATTTGTTTGTGCTTGTCTAATTCTTTAGCTATTTTCTGTGGACATTTTTAGTTCTCCATTGTTGTAATTGTTGAATATAATGTAATATAATATGACACAGCGACCAGTGAATGAACCTCGCACTCAAGTGGTACACGATCATACACTCGCAAGTGATCGTGAGCCTATTTCTTTGGCGTACCCCACTTTGGAGACCACTGATTTAGACATCGAGAACATTCTTTTCAGCGTTACATTATTTATAAGCATTATTATCAATTAAATCGATTCTAGTTTGTTATTAAAGTTGATTTTATTTCAAAGAAGTAACATTTTGAGATAATAATTATCTTTGAAGTTGTGGTTACAGAAATCATAGGAATTGTATAATTGTATGAGTACACTCTGTTGATAATTTTTGTAAATTAACATTTTCATCCAGTTTTAAAGATAAATTGAAAAAAAAGCAATAATGACAGGTTTATTTTTTTGATGGTATACTTTCCAAAGAAAGCCAGATATTTAATGTTACTAAATCTTATTAAGACTTCCAATGTGCATATTGAAACCGCTTCTATGTAGTATCATCATGATCCTGTTTTAGCCTCCCATTAAAATCCCCATAGACTGAGGTGGACCGTGGGGGTGCGCAAACATGCACGGAAGTGGAGGCATCATTCCGGAACATTACTACGTTACAGCTGGACTAGCCCAGCAACCTGACCCCTTTATTTACTTACTCCTACTTAGGGTTGTGAAAAAAACGGTTTTTAATTTGTTTTAAAAAAAAAAACCGTTTTTTAAAACAAAAATGTTTTTGTTTTTTTTTAAAATTACCTCTTTTTATGTATATAAAAGATGTTTAAAGATTATTGGAATTAGTACTAGTACCCCTTCTAGGCCTAAATTTTGACTATTAATACGGATTTTATATACAGTGTATATATATATATATATATATATATATATATATATATATATATATATATATATATATATATATATATATACTCTATATACTATATCTATATATATATATATATATATATATATATATATATATATATATATATACTATATATATATATATATATATATATATATTTATATATATATATATATATATATATAACTAATATATATATATATATATATATATATATATATATATATATACCTCTATATATATATATATATATATATATATATATATATATATATATATATATATATATATATGATCAAAGGATGGTATAACAGGTGGTTTGGGGTGTCAGGAGAAAATAGGAATGGTAGGAAGGTGATTGATTTCTGGCGAGGAAGTATGTGTGTAAGTAATACTCTTTTTAAACAAAGGGTCCACCAAATAGAGTTGGTGTAAGTAGAGATGGTTTCGAAGTGAAAAGTGATTGATTTGTGTTGGTGAAGAGGAGATGTTGAAGTATGTATTGGATGTTAAATCAATTGAAGGGTTTAGGAATGGGGATTATCGGATCATTATGTTTGTTCTATGTAAATTAGGTTAGTGGGGACTTGGATGGAGAGGAAGGTGATACGGAAGTTGGTAAAATTAAGAGTGAGAAGTTTAATGAACAAAGTAATAAGGATAAGTATCTAAGAACACTCCCCAAGTAAATCAGTTGAATGTAGACAAGTTGGAAACTGAATAAATCAGGAAGGAAATGAAGGAAGCAATTGTTAGTGCAAAAGAAGTATGTGGGTTTGCTAAAGTAGGAGTAAGAATGATAACAGTGAGTGGTGGAATGAGGAGGTGATGCAAGCGGTTAAAGGTAAAAAGGAAGCGTGGTTGAATGTACTAAAAGAAAATGATGAAGTTTCAAAGAAAGATGTTTGGAATTTAATAAGGTGGAAAAAAGGAATGCACTAAAAGATGCATACGTAAGGTAGTAAATGAGCAGTTTGGAGGAGAGAAGGAATGAAGAACCTACTAGGGGATATGTAGCTCTTCTGGAAGGAAGCGCAAAGGTTAAGAATTAGAATAAAGGGAACCTGCTTAGGATAATGAATAGGGATGGTGTTTTTGTAACTGATAAAATGGATGTGAGTGGGTGTGGAAAGAACACTTTAGAAAATCTGTATAATATTGGCAGTAATGATGAGATGATAGTATGTGTGTGTGGTTTGATGGTACAGAGAATAGGTATTTTGGGGATGAGGTTATTGGTAAGGAAATGGGTAGAGTGAAAGTTGAAGAATGGTAAATCTGCGAGTATAGATGGAATTATAGTGAAATGATCAAGAATCGGAAGCAAGATGGTGATTGATTGGATCTTGAAGTTGTGTAA
Source organism: Trachelipus rathkii (assembly GCA_015478945.1). Taxonomy (NCBI): domain Eukaryota; kingdom Metazoa; phylum Arthropoda; class Malacostraca; order Isopoda; family Trachelipodidae; genus Trachelipus; species Trachelipus rathkii. Next base: position 4,364 of record JABUQX010073114.1, read on the forward strand.
TAAAGCGTTTGTGGAGGATATAGTTCCGAGGAGCTGTAGTAGAACAGTAGTAGTACCCTTGTGAAAGGGACAGGGAGCTAAAGGGAACTGTAAAATTATAGGGTATTTAGTTTATTGGTGTTGTAGGGAAGATATATGCTGGTGTTTTGGTCAGAAAAGAGTGCACCGAGTGACTGAAGGACTGATTGGTGAAGAGCAGGTGCGTTTAAGAGTAGTAGAGGATATTGGATCAAATCTTTATTAAACAAATGATAGAAAATTAGAGAGAGGAAGAATAAATTGCATTTAGGTTTATGGATTTGCAACTAAGGGTATGATAGGGTTAATAGGAAGGCTCTATGGCAGGTGTTTAGTGATATATGAGTGTTGGTGGTAGGCTTCTGAATGGAATCAAAAGTATGTATGACGATAGTGAGTCGTGTGTAAGAATAAATGGTCTCAAAAGTGATTGGTTTAGTATTAACAGGAGTGAGGCAGGGTTGTTATGTCTCCTTGGTTTTCAATTTGTAGTATATGGATGGGGTTGTGAAATAATTGAAGGTGGGCGTGACGAAATGAGTATTTAGAATGAATTATGAGATGAGTGGAGGTGCCTACATTATATGCGGATGATTTGGTTTTTGTGTGGCAAATCTGAAGTTTAGAAGGATTGAGTAGAGAGATTTGGCAGGGTGTGTAAAGGGGTTTGAAAGTAAAAGTAGATAAAGTTAGGTTATGGTTGTGAGTGGACAGTCCTCAGTGTGAAGTTATGTTAGATGGTGAGCAGCTTCAGAAACAAGTGTCTGAGTTTAAATATTTAGGGTAGCTATATGTTGGATGAGAAGGGAACAGATGATGCAAGTTTAGTAGGAAAGTTGTGAATGGCAGGAAGGTGGCTTCTGATTGCAATTAAATCGTTGGTGAATGTAAAGGGACTAAGTCTTTTGAATACGCTAGGGTCTTACATGACGGTATATTTGTTACCTGTGTTATTGTATAGTAAGTGAGACTATGATTGGAATAAGAAGTATAGATCTAAAGTTCAATGTGTTCAGATGGACAATCTTAGGGCATGCTAGGTGTGAGAAGAATTGATAAAATGAGGAATGAACATATTAGAGAGTTGTATGGTGTGAAGAGAGGGGTAAACGAGAGAATAAATGAAAGTATGTTGAGATGGTTTGTTCATAAAGACATAAAAGAATAAAGACATAAAGAATATAGAGACAGTAAAAGCCACATGGGCCTATCAGGACTGTCCCAGCCAGCCCACCACTAAACATGCTCCTTCACCCAAATCCACCAAGCACCTAGGGCTTGTCATTTGTTGTAACTACAAATCCACCAATTTGGCTTAGTCAAAACTAATGATATATAAATATGATACCCAAACCATCATGCATTAATAACTAAGTTATGGTCACACATGCCATCTAACTATAACTATATCACAACTAAAAACCCCGCCAATTTGGCTACGATCAATATATTATATGATTCCCAACCTCGTCCACTAATCTCATTCTCAATCTTTCCTTCGGTTTTATACTTTTCTACACTCTCAACAACCTCCTCGCCACTCTCTTGAAAATTTAACAGCCCTATTACTGAATGCATGCTCTTATGTCAAGATGGCATGCTTTTCCTAATTTTCTTATTATGCCCCTGGTCACCTGTCCATGTTCTACTATGAAAAATTTATTAATCTCTGTATTATCAATAGATGTAAATATTTTGTAGACTTGTATCATGTCCTCTGAGAAATCGCCTTTCTACAGAAAACATTCCTAACTCCTTCAGCCTCTCCTCATAGCTCTTACCTCAAACCCAATCATCCTTGTGCTCTACGTTGACTCTCTCTAACATATCTAAGTCTTTCTTTAAATAAGAGGACCCAAACTTGTACAATACTCTATTACTATTTCTATAGCTATTATACGGATTTACTTATTACTTCCTTGCTCTTATAAACAACATTGCATTTATTAAGCCCAGCATCTTATTTGCTTATTCTTCCATAAAACTATTAAGATTCAACCTCTATCTCTTTATCATCACACCTAAATCTTTTCTTGGTCCAGACTCAAGCCAATCCCCATTCATATCGTAGTTAAAACTTTTATTTGAGTAACCTAGGTGAAGAACCTTACACTTTACTATTAAAATTCATTTGCCACTTATCTGCCCTTTATCAAGATCATTTTGAATCTTTATGCATCCTTCACTATTCCTAACTGATTTGGCCACTTTAGTATCATCTGCAAACTTAGAAACCTTGTTTAAGTCCCTAGTCTAAATCATTTATATATATGAGAACAATAGTGGCCCCAGCACTGAACCCTGTGGGACACCATTATTTACTATTTCCCATGATGATTTATTCCCATTAGTTGTACACACTGTTCTATTCCACAACCCCTCTTTAATCCAACCATGTACCACTCCACCTATACCACATTACAATAACTTTTTCATCATTATGTGTAGAACCTTATGAAAAGCTTTGCTAAAGTCTAAATATATACAATATCAACTGGATCTCCTCAGTCAATGCAATCAGTAATGTATGCCATAATTATAAAAGATTTGTCTAACATGACCTTCCTTTTCTGAAATCATGCTGGGAAGTCGTACAATACCTTGTTATCTTCTAAATATTTTCTATATATGACCTTTCAGTAGCTTTCCAGAACCTTTACAACCAAGATGTTAAGCTAACTGGCTATAATTTCCCAAATCTTCTTACTGCCTTTCTTTATAAATAGGCACAACATATGCTGTTTTCCAATTCATCTGGTACCTCACCAAAATGTTATAGATTCGCTTAAAAATCAAATTCAGTGCCTTTGCAATGCTGATACTACCCTCTTTCAGGATTCTACCATATCCCATCAGGCCATGCAGCTTTACCTGGATCAATATGGTCCAATAATAAACGTTTAATATCTTTACGTCAAATTCAAATTCTATGTCTATTTGTTACATGCATACAAGAACTATTAGTCACCAAACTAATATCCAATCTTTCCTCAGTCAGTAATCATTGAAGCAAAATAAGCATTGAAAATGTTGACCAACTCCTTATCTGAACTCACTAAATTTTTATCAATTTTATTGGACCAATTGTCCTATTCTTACTTCTAAATTTATAAAAGCTAAAAAAACTTATTCAGGTCCTTATTACTATCTCTTGATAAATTAATTTCTGCCTCTCTCTTTGCCTTCTTATTAACTGGTTAAGTTCGTTTCTATTTTCTATAATTTTCTAAATCTGTCTTCCTATTACTACCCTTGAATATTTTAAAAACATCTACGCTTTTCATTAATTTTCTCTCTTATCTCTCTATTCCACCAAAAGGTTTCTCTTCGCCACCTAATGGAACATCTTTAAAAACATACTGACTGAATATTCACCAAAATTTGCTTAAAATGTTTCCACGTGAATGATAAAACAGTTTGGTCTTTAAACTCTTCAACCCAGTAAATTATACTAAGCATGTCTGGAAATTTGGTAAAATGCTGACTTTCGGAAATCTAAGATCCTTTCCTTATTAACTTGCAATTTGGGCCCAGGTATCACATTATATTAAATCTAATTATATTATGGTCACTAAGTCCTAAATTCTCCTCAACTCTAATCTCATCCACCATACTTTCATCGTTAGTTAATATTAAGTCTAATAGTGCATCGTGTCTTGTGGGTTCATGGACCATCTGGCACAAAAAGTTATCTAGTATACAATTTATAAATACTGAACTACTATGGTCCGTATTAGACAAGGAATCCCATTTAATGCTGGGAAAATTTTCAAATCACCATTATGACTATACCTTTTTCTTTACTGGCCGCATGCTGTCTCAATTTCTTTTACAATTTCTGAGTCTAATTCTTGACTCTGGCCAGGAGGTCTATAAAATGCCCCTATTCTATATGATTTATTAAACATAAGGATATCTACCCATACCGATTCAATATCATGATTAGATTTTAAAGTCAGTCATTAATACAGATTGAATATTGCTTTTAATATAAGGCGCCACACCAACCTTCTTTCCTCTACGCTGGTATAAATAAGTGAATATCCGTCTATTTCATATTCTTGAGGGGTCTCCATATAATTCTTCATTAACCCACACCTCAGTTATGCAAATAATGCCAAGATTCTTATTTATGGTATAACTAATCAGCTCATCTTTTTTATTTCTAAGGCTATGAGCATTTGTGTAAAAGCATTTTATATTCGAAATGCTGTTATTTTTATTGCTATCATCCTTATTTGAGCCTGTAACACTAGTTTTATTTATATCACCACTATTACCGTTACCATTGCTATTGTTGTATCAGATTTAGCCCACCACCCCCAACTTTACTAGTTTTTTTGCTAAGCAAGTCTCCAAACTGCTGAAAAGCCCAACACCTTTACGACTCAAGTGAACTCCATCTGCTGCAAAAGATCTTTATCAGAAATTCTCTACAAATCCAAAAACCTAATATTTTTCTGAAATACATAAATTCTAATCCTTTCATTTACACCCCTAAAGCCCCTACTCCATTCCTGACCTGCAGCTAACCTAGGTAAAATCCCAAAAATCATGCACCTTCTTCCACTACTTTCATCTTCTGAATCAATCTTCTATAATCTGCTATTAATTCTTCCTGACCTTCTATGTCCTATATCATTTGTACCCACATACAATCACATCTGAATCAACATTTGTAGAATCAATCTCTCTATCTATCTATCCACGATATCATACTCTGGCACCTGGATAACACACTCTCAATCGTTTCTTTTATTCTTAGTTTGAAAAAGTCCTATCTAGGTATCGTATCATAGAGTCTCCAGTAGCAATTTATCAGTCTTCCCTTCAGAAAACTCAACATTACCATTGGCACTCTGATCCCTCCCCATCTGAAAGACAGTCGAACCTGTTACTGCAGGTCACAGGCTGACTGACTTTCGAAATCCTCATCTTTAAATTATTGTTTCTAGTTTCTACAACTCTATATTCATCTGTAGAAACCTATTATACACTACTTTATCCTTTCCCTCTCATCTTCCTGCCTAGGTGAATCACTATTCATATCTACCCCTATATCCACTCCTCCTTGCCTCGACACATCCCTACTAACTTTTTCCTAACACTTCCCTCCTTTCTCAACTCAAATACTTCTTCTTTCAATCCATTCACATTTTTACTCAGTCTTGCAATCTCCTTCCTTAACAACACATTCTCTGCATTCAAATCACAAACAGGGCATCTATTCACATATTCACCTCTTACAGTCCCACAGATATCACACACAGCATACATACTTTAAATTCTTATTAAATTCCTACACTAGACATGTGCCATACAAAGTCCGCTTTCATGCAGCACTAGCCTCCGAAGTAATTAGCTTACTCTTTAAAATAGGTTCAAAAATTTAAACAAGCTAAATTTAGCTTAGCCTAATAAGTTATCTCAAAACAAGTTTGAATATAGAATAGCCTAGGCCCTAGGCTAAAGGCTATATACTAATTATAAAATGGGCCTAACTTAGGCTATGGCAAACTAAATTTAAATTAAATTATCACCAGATTAATATAACAATTGTTAAGACTGTAGTTAAATACCGAAAAAACTATCTGAATAATTGTGATCTTCATGTAATAGGCTGTAGAAGATGAGGAAAATCTCTTAACTACTCTAGCCTAGGGTTAACCTATCAACCACTAACTGGGTCCAATACTCAACTAAATTAAATTAATAACAGAAATAATCACTCACAATAAGTACACAAATTTCTAAAATCCACAGTTAAATAGGCAACACTAATTTGTTAGCTAAATTCACTTGCAATTACACAGATTATAGTAGTAAAATGGGGAGCAAAAATAAACACACCCTCACTCAATGGCCACTAAAGGAAGCTTGATAGGCCCAATGTTATTTCTTATTGCACAGATTTTACTTAAAAATCTTGTAACTTATGCTTTAGTATGAAAAATAAAGGTCTTTAAGCTTCATTTACCGGAAAAAATTACCGTTGAGAAAACAGATGGTAATGAATAGCCTAAATATATCCTTTGAAAATATATCTAACAAACTACATGAGGTCAAGGGATGAACCACCACACGGCTTGATTTACCATAGTGAGGGTCCGTCGCAGTCCCGTGAAGCTATAGGGTGGATTTTCTGATTGCGACGAGTCCTTACTAATTAATGGAACAGAGGGGGAGGTAAGGCTGGGCTTTCTTTTCAACTTTTGTCATATTCTTCTACTGCTTTTCTTTTCTGATGTTTGTTACGCACCTCTTACCATCAGTCTTGGGGAGAAAAGGTAGATTAAGAATATATATATGTGTGGAGAATACAGCAGCAGGGCAGTGTCCCAGATACTGCGGTAGAGTCAGTGTACCCTATAATTCTACAGCTATATTCTCCTTATATTGTAAAATTGAAGATTATTTTTATTTCAGAATTAGACTAATATGAATCAAAAGTATTATTTCATTATAGCATATATAAGAAGACAAAGTAAGAAGTGAGAACGGAATTTGATAGATTACCTCGCAGCAGAAGGAAGACAACAACGATCAAGATGTATCTTCTTTACACAAAATGCGAGGTAAATTAGGCGTATCTGATAATGCCTAACGTGAGTCACAACTGCCGCGTTGACTCTGCTTGAATGTTTGGTGCCTGGATGTACGGTGTGTGGCTAGTTTCTAACTTTAATTAGTGATACTTTATTTTTAATAGGCTCAAGAAGAAGCTCGGTACAGATGATAGACAGAAGGGATAGAAAGAAAAAAGGTATGCTGTTATGTTTTTATTATAAATAATTATGATTTAACTTTAATTTTTAATTTCTTAAATCTTATTTATATTTAATTTATTTACAGAAGAAGCATGTGAGAACCCATGGGGTACACAATACTTCAAATAATTACAAAAATAATAATATTAAACATCTATGTTCTGTGTGTGGATTCCTTATATCTGGTTCAAGACTTGACTGTGGGGGTAAGTTATTCCCTTTCATACAAATCTTTCATACAATTACAAATACTGTGTTAGAAAATATATAATATACAAATTAATATAACTTAACTTTAATTTTTAGAGTTTATAATCGTAATATTTAGTTCATTACTTCTTTTTATTTCAGTTTTGTTACAGATGGTAGTACTGCGAAGTTTATTATTTAACAGTTTGGGCTTCAGGGTTTAACAATTTGCCATTTGTTAGGGATGTAGCTGGCCGGACTACATCAACTTCAAAAATGGACTAATTTAAAATCAAGATGATCAAGACAGAAACCGGAGCCTGAAGTGAACTCCAAATTTGAAATCCAACTCTAAAACCCAACTCTGAAACCCTACAATTAATAATGAAAATTAAGTTTCACTGTTTATCATTATTAATTGAATAGTTTTTAATTATCATTATATTAACATTTTTAACATAGGATTTTAACTTGCTCACCCTTGAAATACAACGAGGGGCTTTATTTCTTTTCAGTTTCTTTTTCTTTTTCCAATTGGATGAAGCTGTGACACTCTTTACGCACTGCACTATACTGTAACACAATGTTTAAACCTTTATAAATTACAATTACGATTTAATTTTGTCCACAACACTATTTCATAAACACAATATACTAAAATTAATATTTGGAAAAAAAGGAACACCACTCACCTTGGGAGTGATGTCAAAGATCATTCATCCATCAATCAATATTCAGACTAAGTGGGCTGTGGTTTTGTAAATTATGATCAGCAGCAATAACAAAAATATAAACTTCAAATGTGTAAAAGTTCAACAGTCAACATTTAATTTCAAAAATATAGAATCATTTATCTGCGACTATGTTTACGGGAAAGATTTAATCATTAACAACAACTGCTCAAATTTCAAAGATTTATCATAAATAAAGATAAATGACGACGTTTAAATAATTTATAAAATAATATAAATAAATAAATAACTTTAATTTACAAAAATGTTTCGTTATATCTGTGAGACCGATACAACTCTTTGTATTAAACTATAAAAACAGCTCTTAAAACTAAGGTGTGATAGGCTCCCTTATATCCTCCCCCACTAAGTCTAAACCCCCGCCTAACTTTTGACAAGTCTGAGTTAAGTAAGTGGGAATTCAGACCAGCGGAGAGGGCAGAAGAGATTGTGTTTGCTTGACCCAAGGAATTTCTATATGTTTTATATTTCATGGACATAGACAAATATAAATAACATATTCCAAAACAAATTAAACAAATTTTTCCTTAATAAACAAAACTTCCTTTGATTTTAACATTACAAAACGTAAAAAACACTTTTCTATAACAAACAAAACTTCCTTTGATTTTTACATTATAAAATATAAAAATATATAATTTCTTATCCATACTTATAATTATTATTACTATTTTATTAATTTTTAATTGCTTTTATTAATTTTTATACAATGGTAGATTACCAAAGGAAAAAAGATTCATGGTAGTGGCTTTCTCCTCCTCCAATATCTCATGCCACTGTTGCATAGTTACATTCTTTTGTGCATCAGTCATACCATCCCAGTTTATTTGTTTCATCAACCAACGAGCAGAGGATCTTTGTAGTACTTTTATTTGTGGATCTATTATAATGCTAGTATTAGATGTGGACGGAGCAATTGTGTTTGGTGGCAAAATACTTGGATTAAAACTAGGGGGTAATTTAGACTGATAGTCAGACAATGATGGCAAGGTATAATGAGAAGGATGTTGTATCTGTGACTGTGGTGGAGGCACATAATTACTAGTGGAAGGAGCACAATAATATTGTTGGGAAGACAGTGACTGATATGGGTTATCTCTAAGTGCCACAGGAGGTCCATAACTACTACAATCAGTGTTTCGGGTTTCCTTTCTTAACCCCTTGGGGTTAGGATAAGGAGCCGAGTACTTTACAGTATGCCTATCATATTTAGGTGTTGCCAGCAAAGGTTTTTTTGTTTTTGATTCTATGTTAACCTTAGCTGGGATTTGAGAATTACTTACTGTAGTGACTGCGTTCGTTTTTATTGTTTTTACTAGAGGGAGGTTATGTGAAAACTGTGATTTGTATAAGCCCATCAATGCATCTACAAATAATCGATTTGGATGTAATCCATCCGTTAACAATGGGGAGTTCATATTAATTACGAGTTGGTCAGTGTCAAGATATTTGTAATGGGGGGTAGTATTTGGTGTATCATCAGTGGTACGAATCCCATGATGGAAATTCATTATGTCTGCGCCCACAAGAACGTGTTTGTCGGTCCAGGCATAGTGTGAACTGGTCAACATTGTAAATGTATTATAGCAAAAAACCGAATGAGCCCGCATTTTATCGGGAGACAATATAGAATCATTTACACAATAGTCTTTAAAAGATTCACCCCAATCTCTTACAAGCCGCTTCTGATTAAAACTGTAAATATCCTGGACTGGTGGGATCAGAAGAAATACTTTAATCTTGGGATTTATCCCTTTAGCTTTCTTTGTGATTTTCTCCATCACCCCCACCACTCCCGAAATATCCAACTCCAATGCATCTATGGGTTCAAATAAAGTGGTCCCCAACCCATCTTTGTCAAACACCTCCTTCTTTTTCCACCCCATTGTTGTTAAGGACCATATAATTAAATTATGTGTGTTTTTAGTAACAACTTTCTCTACTTGTGCTATACATGCGGACAAATAGCGCCCTGAGGCACAATTCGCCCTTGTTTTCAATCCATATTTACTCATTAAATGTTTATTTTCACTATTAAAGATGGCCACCTCCGATGACCCTATGACAGCTATTATTTGCATCTTGCTTTCCATTATTTGTTCTAATATTTGAAAATCAGAGGTGTTGTTCTGTGTATAAAGAAGGAAAGGAATATGTTTGTGAAGACGACAGAACATTAGTGACATTCCTTAATGATTTTTATACTGACAAATGTATTAAATTATTAAATTTATTAAATATAAACCACAATGATTATGTTTCAAAACTATAATATCAAAATTTCATCGTACAATAATCTCATTCCCATTTGAAACTAACACACTAGTCTGTAAAATTTGACCTGGCGTCCCACAACCACAACAATTCGCATATACATGGATATATATAATTATATATATTCATATATACGAAAGATGTAAAAAAAAATTTGAAAAAATTATACCTGCCGATAATGACGATAATTTATGATACAACATGTATATACTATATATATTATTCATATATATAGGATATACATAATTTGGTTAATACTTACAATTCCTTAGAACGTACAAACCCAAATGAAGTTTTTCGTGTTCCTGTTTACCTCTGATGTATATTCAGCGAACGGAACAAGACCTCATCTGTAATGAGACATTTTAACAGGGAGCCAGCCCCCAATCAATTTTGCCATGCATGAACATACCAAAATGATTGGATCGTGGCATAACATGCAATTAAAATTGTTTTAATTTACTTTACAAAGTAAAGCAAATTATTGGAAATATTGTTATAATTTTCTGGATATGGTCAAAGACCAGTTATTTTTCTATTCTAGGTAGCTAGTCCACTAAGGGGTAGCATTTTATGAGGCCTATCTAAAGTATTTAGTAAAAAAAAATTCTTTTATCAGTTAAGCAGCAGATAGCAGTTCAGAGTCAGAGTATAAGATAAGAAGGAGTCAGAGATAAAAGGTAGAAGAGGAGGAATAAGGAATTTAGACAGAGAAAATACTACTCATAGAGCAGTAATTATTATTTCCCCCCCCATTTTTCCCTTTTATAAATATGTTTTCTGTAAATATGTTTTTTGCAATTTATAAAATTCTGTATCTTGTTCATTTGAAAAATCTGTAAGCATCAGGCACATATATGTCAGTGTGATATGTTAAGTATTTTAAATAAAGTTTGAAACTTGTAAACGTCTGTAGTAAATCGTTTTTGTAAAAAATCAGTAAATATGTAGATGTATAATTGTTTAAATTATGTAAATATATTGTTCATTAAGTTCTGTGTAATGTCTTAAATAAGATCTGTAGGTGTATGTTCTGTAGAAATATAATAAATAATATAATATATAATGAATAAAAAAAATAAAATAATGCATCAACATGTTCTGTGTAATCATTTAATAATTATTTATTTATTTATGAATTTATGAAAGTACGGAGTATCTGTATTATATTCAATAACAAATTAGGAACATTCTATTCAGGATTATTTGTTGTAGTGGGCATCAAATAGTTATAGTGAATTCCCCCTAAGCACTGCAGATAACATGGTTCACTTTTATGTCCAGATCCGTGGATAATTGGTACTGAAGTGTTATAGTAAACATGCACAGGTGTTTTATACAGTTCTGTAAATGCAGTGATAACTTCTGGAAGTGGTAATTGCCCCGGGAAACCCATTAATCTAATTTTTTTCTGTATTTGTTTCCCAGTTAATTTATATTTAGAAGAATGGTTCTGTAACTCTTTCGTTATAATCTTTCGCACCTCAAAATGACGATTTACCGATCCATACAAAAACATCGAAAAACATTTATACAAGGAGTCACCCCCACCAGAAATTTCTATTGGGAAATATCCTTCGGGGATAAACTCCATCATCGGAGTCCCATCTAACAGGTCAGAATCTTCCCCTATTGGAGAACGAGAAAGTGCATCGGCAACTACATTTTGGGTACCGGAAATATGTCTGATCTCAAAGTCGAACTCATTTAGTTCTTCCATGGTTCGAGCTAATTACCATCAACTAAACTCATATTCTGTAGATATATAAGCGGCATATGATCCGTATATATCACAAATTTAACTCCACGAAGAAATGGTCTAAGGGACTTCACCGCCCAACGCAAAGCTGTCAACTCCTTATCGATGACCCCGTAGTTCCTTTGAGCTCCGTTAAAGGTCATCAAAATAGGCTTACGCTCTCCATTTTGAACTTGTGAAAGACAAGCTCCAGCGCCGATATCTGATGCGTCCACATGTAGTTCCATTGGTGAAACATCTGGACTGTAGTCTGGAAAACCCAACAAGAGAGGGTCAACTAGGGCCTTCTTCAGTTTTTCAAAAGCTTCCTGACACTCAGGAGTCCAATTTACAGTTTTTCCCCCAGTTTGGCATGACAGAGGCTTACTAATTTGAGAGCAATTTGGGATATGTCTTCGATAAAAATTGATCATCCCCAAAAACTGTCTGAGGTTTTTGACGGTTGTGGGTACAGGAAACTCTAGGGCTCCTTTAATGTTTTTGTGTAAAGGAAGGATTCCATTGTTCGAGACATGGTGTCCCAAAAACTCCACTTCTGTTCTGCATAAGCGAGTCTTACTCGGTTTTAGTTTGTATCCATTGTTCTCTAAGGCCGTTAAAACCTGGTCCAACATGTATAAATGTTCCTCTACATCCTGACTGATGTATACTCATATGTGATGCGGGTAGACCATGACATTTTTCCAAGGCAACCCAGATAAAGCGCACATCATACCCCGTTGGAACGTTGCAGGTCCTTCTAAATCCTGATCTACATCCTGACTGATGTATACTCATATTGCGCGAAGGGGGTGGAAAATGCTGTTTTCTCGATACTATCAGGTTCCATTTCAACCTGATAATATCCTCGAACGAGATCTATTGTTGTGAAGTACCTATTCCCATGCATATTATATATCATGTCGATTAAGTTGGGCAAGGGAAAGGAATCTGTTTTGGTGACATCGTTAAGTTTACGATAATCGATGCAAAGTCTTAACTTTCCATCTGGTTTTCTAACTGGAACCACTGGAGCCGAGTAAGGTGATTTACTAGGACGTATTATATCCTGCTCTAGCAATTCTCTACATTGTTGTTCAATCTCTTGTGCCAGAGGTCCTTGAAATCGGCGTACTGGTAACCTGACAGGGCGAGAACTTTCAACCTCAATAGAGTGTGAAATGTTAGTGGCTACACCCACGTCATGGTCACCAAAACTAAGTGTAGTCTGATGTTTCATTAACACCTTAATGAGGCTATCTTTCTGATGTTCACTAAGAGGAATTTCAGAAAAATGGAATTCTTCTTTCAATTTTTCTGGCGTCCATACTTCCCTACGTTTTTCAGAAGACTCTGTATGTACAGAGTATACTTTCGGTGGTGGTGAACACTCCTCTTCCTTCAAAGAAAATATCTGACCCATTATGGTACCCTTTCTTACATACTGCATTTTCTCAGAAGTATTTATAAGAGCCACATGTTTTGAGGAAGCCAAATCTAAGACTCCAGAAACTTACATAAGTGTTGCTACGCGCAACGTCCCCTTAAATCCCACAATGTCTAAAGAACAGTCAGTTGGACCCTTTACTTCTACCATTCGACAAGAAAAAGGAGGAATACTGATAGCGTACACATTCACACATTTATAAAAAGGAATAGAGTGACTGTGATCTTTAGCGATTTGTGTTATGGACCCCCCTGCCCTGTGTATTAAATTTCTTTTTGTAAGATCTGGTATTATATGATTATCTTTCAGTGCTGCGGCACCCAGTACCATAGGTGCTGGCATATGCTCCAGGGGAACCACTAAAAATATAATGGGTTTAGTAATGAAATGTGTATCGGGAAAATGTAAGGGTATTTCTATGTATGACTCTATGGGAACTGTATGGTCGCGGGACAATCCACTGATGGAATTTATATTAATTTCTGATGAAGGGAGTAATTTAAAGTCCTTTAAGGTATACGAAAATATTTCTGTACTAATTAAGCTCACTCCCGCCCCGCTATCTACCATGCATCCATACGATCCTGAACTATGCGAACTGAAGGAAACCGGAATTATTAAAGGGTCATTTGTGGACGGTGTAAGATTTACATGTATGTTACGAACTTTATTTACTAATTTTACTGAAGGTTCCTTCAACAAGGGAGAGTCAATGGGTTTAGGAATGGATAATGAAGGTTTTTCTTCCTCCTCTGAGAGCAACACAGTTTCATTTATGTTAGAAATCTGGGGAATATCAATTATGGGGTTGTTTTTATCTATGACTGAGTCACTTTCATTTTTAGTCTCCACCAGGTGACTCAGGTCCGGGGAGCTTGGTAGTTTCCCGAATTTTCAGTCTGAGCTTCTTCAACTCCTCTACACCGGCCTTCAAAATGTGACCGGTTACAATAATCACAAGGATCAAGGTATTTACGGGGAGAAAGTGGTTTTCCACTACTGTTGTCTGATTTGTTTTTGTTATGTTCAGTGTTCTGTGGGGAATTTTTAGACTGTACATGTTTTACTGGTACTGGTATGTTTTTATCCTCTCTGGGGAGAATTCTCTGAGGACATCTGATACCTGGATGAGGTCCACGACAGAAAGGACAATTTACTTTCCTTTCCATGGTGGGTGATGACTGAGGGGATTTATAAGAGCGACACTCAGCCCTTATGTGACCCTTTTTCTTGCAGTAACTGCATATCCCAAGGTACTTGTAACATTCCCTCATCTGATGTCCCCGTTTTTCACAATAGTCGCACACCATGTGTTTCCTATCTTCGCTAACTGCCCGAGGGGCAGAATTTCTGTAGCGCGGGGAAGAACGAGAATAATTGTGTTGGTCATTACGGCGATTATCTCTATAAAATCGGGAATTATTACCTTTACCTGGAGGGCTACGATTAGTGTTCTGTGACTGACGAGGAGGATAATTTGTTTTATTGGAATTGTCTTTATTTGCCTTGGCTTGTGTTTTGTTCTGTAAGACATCTGTCCAACTAGGAGAAGCAGTGTTTATTTGGATCACTGATTCTACTGTGTCATTTAATTTATCTTTCTGTGTATGTGATTTATGTAAGTGAGTTGGCTGATTAAAGAATTCTGAGGATGTATGGGAAATGGAGTTTGGAAATTCCGTGTTATCTGTCTCAAGAGAGTCGGCATAGCCAACAATCTTTTCCCAAGAAACACGCAAATTTCCATCAAGCTCCTGCATCTTAATGTACTTGCGAACACTCTTCTCTATGTATGGTGGAAGACTACACAAGAAAGCAGTTCGCAAGGAATCGTGTTTTCTCATATCCAAGCCTTGATATGCTCGACGGGCTAATCTTTCTAACCGGAGAGCATACATTCGTATACTCTCACCTTTCTCTCTGTGAGCAGCATGATAAGCTTGAAGCTTATATTCGTTTTTGCGTTTTTCTTCGTTCTGAAACCAACCCACTAAAGTGTCTCTAACAGAGAAATAATCTCTGTCATCTTTGATTAAGATCCGGTACAATTTAGCAAAACTCCCCTCCAATTGACGACCTAAAAGCCGTACCCATTGGTGAGGAGCATTAGGATAATGAAGACTACAATAGTCTTCAAAATCTTTTAAGTAGACGAGGAAGTTCTGATCTGCCTCATACTTATATTTACCGGGATCTACGACCTTGAGTTTCTGGGAATTTTTCACCAGTTGAGTCAAAAGGAGTATAGCCTGTTCCATAGAATCCAACTTTTTCTTCATCTCAGGACCCGAATACATAGGCGGATCCTCAGACTCAGATTCAGATTCAGATCCCTGAAAAGAGTTATATGGCTGTGACTGTATCTTTGTTTGTTTGGAAGATCTATGAGATCTACCTTGTGCCTGTGTATAATCTGTGTTTGTTTTGATTGGAGGTTTAAGGAGTGTCTCCTTAATTTCCAAATCTAAGTCAATTAAATCAATATTGTTATTTTCAGTTTTCTGAGTCTGCGTTTGTCCAGGTGATTTGGGAGATTTAGGCACTGTGGGTACTGTATTTGTTCTTTGGGAATATTGTTCCCTATGTGTTTCTGTACTATGGGGGTGAAAATGTTCTGTGTCTGAATACTCTAGATCATCCTGGGATGACCTAGGTGAATCAGCTGGTACGTCATCGTCTAGCAAAGATTTATTTTCTTTTAAATATTGATCAAGACTCATTGGTTGTGTATCATGTTCTTTTTGTTCATCCATTTTTGATTTTTTTTTTCTTTCGCGTTGTTTGTCAAATTTGTTATTTTTAGCAGGTTTATTTAATTTAGAATCTAGGTCATAGACCTTCGATCCTTTATTATCAGTTTTATCTGTTGCTAAATCTAAATCTTCCCTTGTTAAAAGGTCAGCTAAAGCCTTTTGTTGCGATTTTTCGTAATCGCGGTGGTCAGCCATTTGGTCAAAGTTATGTTTATTCAACCACTCTACGTTCATACGATTCACACAATTATAATTGAATTTGAACCAGACTAATCTAATGTAATAAAGTGTAAAATATAATATCCTAGTGTATTCTGTGAGGATTCTGGTGAACTAGTCACAACTGGGCAAGCACCGAACAGAAACAGAGTCCCTGTTCGGGCGCCACTTTAATTTTACGTTTCTATGTGGCGGAGAATACAGCAGCAGGGTAGAAAGTGTCCCAGATACTGCGGTAGAGTCAGTGTACCCTATAATTCTACAGCTATATTCTCCTTATATTGTAAAATTGAAGATTATTTTTATTTCAGAATTAGACTAATATGAATCAAAAGTATTATTTCATTATAGCATATATAAGAAGACAAAGTAAGAAGTGAGAACGGAATTTGATAGATTACCTCGCAGCAGAAGGAAGAAACAACGATCAAGATGTATCTTCTTTACACAAAATGCGAGGTAAATTAGGCGTATCTGATAATGCCTAACGTGAGTCACAACTGCCGCGTTGACTCTGCTTGAATGTTTGGTGCCTGGATGTACGGTGTGTGGCTAGTTTCTAACTTTAATTAGTGATACTTTATTTTTAAATAGGCTCAAGAAGAAGCTCGGTACAGATGATAGACAGAAGGGATAGAAAGAAAAAAGGTATGCTGTTATGTTTTTATTATAAATAATTATGATTTAACTTTAATTTTTAATTTCTTAAATCTTATTTATATTTAATTTATTTACAGAAGAAGCATGTGAGAACCCATGGGGTACACAATACTTCAAATAATTACAAAAATAATAATATTAAACATCTATGTTCTGTGTGTGGATTCCTTATATCTGGTTCAAGACTTGACTGTGGGGGTAAGTTATTCCCTTTCATACAAATCTTTCATACAATTACAAATACTGTGTTAGAAAATATATAATATACAAATTAATATAACTTAACTTTAATTTTTAGAGTTTATAATCGTAATATTTAGTTCATTACTTCTTTTTATTTCAGTTTTGTTACAGATGGTAGTACTGCGAAGTTTATTATTTAACAGTTTGGGCTTCAGGGTTTAACAATTTGCCATTTGTTAGGGATGTAGCTGGCCGGACTACATCAACTTCAAAAATGGACTAATTTAAAATCAAGATGATCAAGACAGAAACCGGAGCCTGAAGTGAACTCCAAATTTGAAATCCAACTCTAAAACCCAACTCTGAAACCCTACAATTAATAATGAAAATTAAGTTTCACTGTTTATCATTATTAATTGAATAGTTTTTAATTATCATTATATTAACATTTTTAACATAGGATTTTAACTTGCTCACCCTTGAAATACAACGAGGGGCTTTATTTCTTTTCAGTTTCTTTTTCTTTTTCCAATTGGATGAAGCTGTGACACTTTTTACGCACTGCACTATACTGTAACACAATGTTTACTTTTTATAATTTACAATTACGATTTAATTTTGTCCACAACACTATTTCATAAACATAATATACTAAAATTAATATTTGGAAAAATAAACATCACTCACCTGTGGAGTGATGTCAAAGATCATTCATCCATCAATCAATATTCAGACTAAGTGGGCTGTGGTTTTGTAAATTATGATCAGCAGCAATAACAAAAATATAAACTTCAAATGTGTAAAAAGTTCAACAGTCAACATTTAATTTCAAAAATATAGAATCATTTATCTGCGACTATGTTTACGGGAAAGATTTAATCATTAACAACAACTGCTCAAATTTCAAAGATTTATCATAAATAAAGATAAATGACGACGTTTAAATAATTTATAAAATAATATAAATAAATAAATAAATTTAATTTACAAAAATGTTTCGTTATATCTGTGAGACAGATATAACTCTTTATACATATAAAACTATAAAAACGAAATATTAAATTGAGTGAGACGTTGATCACATATATATATATATATATATATATATATATATATATATATATATATATATATATATATATATATATATATATATATATATATATATATATATATATATATAACATATATGCTATATATATATATATATATATATATATATATATATATATATAGATTAGTTTATAGTTATATAGTTATATAGTTATATATATAATAATAAAAATAATAATAATCAGATCATGAGAAATGTAATAATATATGCCCTAGAGCACTAATGAAACTTTATTAAGTACTAAACTCTACTTTATATATTGTATACCACTTTTAACATATTGTTTTTACTGTATTTTAATGCCAAATACCCTAAAAAGACTTGATAACATACTTAAAAAGAAGTAATTTAAAAAAAAAACAAAAAAAACCCAAAAATTTTGGCCTTTTTGGTCTTTTTTAAAAAAAACGTGTTTTTAAAAATCCCAACCTACTCCTACTACATGCAGAACGTACTGTGAGGGGAAATTCTTTTCGAATGATAACGTTCATATAAAAGTCTAGCATAATAAAATTTGATTTTAAATCACAGTCTCTGTACTAACTGTTTGCATTCTTTATGCATAACATGCATCGTAGGTTTTTTTTATCTTCACGATACATTTCTTTTATAATTATTTCTTTCTTCTATTGGTAATGACATGAATTATTTAAGTATCTAGTTCTTTTCTATAAAAGTATAATAATAAGCTCTTTGAAGTGTTATTATTATTATTATTATTATTATTATTATTATTATTATTATTATTATTATAGCCTAGAATCTCAGAATTCAGTAAATTTTGGTGAATGGCAATAGGAATTGGGTTGTAAAATCTTCTCGAAAAGTCTCCTAATCTTTGAAAGTTGCTTGCTTAAAAGTAGTCATAATTGGGATTCCAAAATTTGTCTAAATTATTGTCTAAATTACCTGTATTATTGTATAGTAGTGAGACTATGGTCTGGAATAAGTATAGATCTAAAGTTCAATGTGTTCAGATGGACAATCTTAGGGGAGTGCTAGGTGTGAAAGAATTGATAAAATGAGGAATGAACGTAGAGGGTTGTGTGGTGTGAAGAAAGAGTATTAAACGAGAGAATAAATGAAAGTATGTTGAGATGGTTTGGTCATGTGGAAAGGATGAATGATAGTCGGTTGGTTAAGCGGATGTATAGTGGTGAGTGTGTTGGGAACCGACTGGCTGGGAGACCGAAGAAAAAGTGGATTGAGTCAGTAAAGGAATGTCTACAGGAGAGAAATGTGAGTTTGGTAGAGGCGAGAAGAAAGGTGCATGATAGGAGAGAATGGCGGGGTTTTGTGAGGGGGTATGGTTGTGGCCCACCTGGGCCAGGGGATGAACCCTACACTTGACGATATACCATAGTGAGGATCCGTCGTTATCCCGTGAAGCTCTATGGTGGATTTTCTGACTGAGACGAGTTCTTACAATTAATGGTAAGGCTGGGCTTTTTCGACTTTTGTCATATTCTTCTACTGCTTTTCTTTTCCGATGCTTGTCATGCACCTTACTCCCAGTCTTGGGAATAAAAAGGAAGATGAAGATGAAGAGAGATGGAATAGGAATTAAAACTTGAGTTTTATTATCTTATATCCAATTCCTAAGTCCAAATTATTTTTCCCTATTTGTACTATTTTTTTTCTGTTGATTTTCAAATTAATCGCTTATTTCTTACAGGCTATCTGCATAAATGTTATATCAATTCTTTTGGATGTAGTTGCTTTATCAATAAGATCAATACAGACAATCATGGGGTAAGCTTAATTGAAAACCTTATATTCTTCAGTAAATATGAAAGCATATTATATATGTGTAAAATATTAATGTAATTAAATTAAAATTATAAATTAATTTAAAACTTTCATTTTGTTCCTAATAATGATTATTATTATTTTCTTACTATTTCTTGTTTAGGAAAGATTCTTAGAGTAAGTAGTAGCATTTATTATTAAACATGGAAACATAGACTGTTATCTTAACAGGGTTTCAGGTTTTTAATCAATAACTGACATCTTTCATATTTCAGCATTTTCTGTTCGTTTCAGTGCCCTCTAAAAAATCTTGAGTCATTTAATTAAATAACCTCTTAATATACCCTTAATTTTACATATGAGTTTTCTTACTTTTATTTCCTTTTTTTCCCTTTTTTTTTTTCTTTTCTTTCTTTTTCTTTCTTTCTTTCCATTTTTTTTTTTTTCTTTTTCACTTTTTTTCTTATTAATGGTGCATAATAGGAGGGAATAGCGTGATTTGGTGAGATGTCATGGATTCTACGTGTCTAGGGGGAGGGAGGATTTTCTTGGTCGACTAAGGTCCTTATTTAATAGTCAAGTAACTTTTTGTCACCAGTGCATATTTTGCCACCCCACTCCAATCTGTGGGAAGCAGAGTTGAAACTAGTGATGATGATGAATGAATGAAGATGAATGTTATTGTGTGTATTAGTATATAAAAGTTGAAGATGAATAATAGTTATTATATAATGGATTGCTCACATAATTGACTAGAGTAACCTTGAGCAGACATTTGAAAGTCAAATATATAATTACTATTTGTCATTTTATATGCAATTGCAAACCACCTGTAGATTAATGAAGAAGACTCAGAAATACCTGTTTTGTTGGTTCTGTTATCGTTGAAGGAGAGTCTTAAAGAGGATGCTTCTGATTTGGTTGGCATAGGATTCACCAGGATACTTGACCTGTTAGACACATGGGTTAGTTTATATTATATTAGATTTTTATTGCAGGCCTTAGTTTACATTATATCATCTAATTTTTATTTTTAAATGGGTTACTACCACTCACGGGGTTCAAAATAATAATAAAAAAGGCAACTTTAAAAATAAGGAAACCCACCCAAGCCCAAACCTAACGCAAATCTCTCAGGTGAACGCAGAAGTCTGGCTTTTGAAGACAGAACAAAAAGAGCTTGACAAAGAAATATGTCCGGAATTCCCACAGAATAGGAGTTGCACTATAAGGAGCTCTGCTGGAGTTTCCAATCCTCATTCAATATTGCATGTAAGGAGAGCGAAATCTCTTGTTCAATGAGGCGACTCAATGGTGGTGGAATGTAGAGAGGTCAATTCCATTATTATTATCCACCCCCGTTAACGAAAACACCTTGCTGTGGTGAGTGTTATTCAGATACCTTTTTTCAAGTGTATTTTCTCCCCCTTCCTCTTTTTGTTTAATAATTCTCCTACTTCCCCCTTATGTTTTATCGAATAATATTATTATTATTATTATTATTATTATTATTATTATTATTATTATTATTATTATTATTATTATTATTATTATTATTATTATTATTATTATTATTATTCCTTTATTATTGTCATTATTGTAATTTTATATTACAATTATTATTATTATTATTATTATTATTATTATTATTATTATTATTATTATTATTATATTTTATGTATCCGTTCTTCTTACCTGTTCCTTCCCAGTTTGTATACCTTCTCTATCTCTTCTGTACGTACTACCCTACATATTCCTGATCTTTCTCTGAGAGTCTCCCCAGTCTCCTGCATTCTGGTGGTTACCGAGCTGTTATCTCTGTGCGTATCATATTCCAATCTTGCCCTCCTTCCTCCGTGGTTGAGGGTACAGGTCAAAAACCGGTTGTTCTCGCCTTTCTCCGGCCTCCTATTGTTGAGGACCCGAACCTTGCCTAACCACTGAGGAGGCTGTCCTGCACTTGGGTGTATAATTTTGGGCTTCACGTCTTATCCGTGTGGTGCACGGCTAATATTTTTCATCTTAGGGACTGGATGCGGAGTTCCGGGGGGCTTTTCCCGAGCCCACCCTACGGGGTGAGGTTTCTAGGAGGGAGGTATTATGCTCTGGGCCTGTGGTGGGCGCAGTTTTCTCGGTTACGCTCCCGGGATTTATATTTATATTCATCATTTGTGGTACTGTATTTGTGTTCATTTATTGTGGAGCAAATTGTCTACTAGGAGAATTTTTAGGGGTGAAAGAAAAAAAACACACAAAGAATGGCGAAATTCACCATCTGTCAGACTCCTAGCCTGACCCTTTCCTGGGTAGTGTGGTACTTCTCCAACCCAACCGATAGCTTTAGATAACGGACCCGTTTCTAGGACTACCCCTCTAGTGGAGGCTCTTCCGGCGTCTCAAAACAGCCTAATCCTCCAAACCTCGCGTCGACCATCACAGGAGTCCCTGCCTCCAGCAGGGTCTGATTCCTAAACGTCAGAATAAGCAATCTCTCCTACCTTATTTTTATTTACGTTCGACATCATCACTTCCACTAACTGCTATAAGCATGCTCATCCTTAGCGAAGCTTTTAGGCTACTCTTCAAACAACTTAGCCACAGGCTACACCAATGAGGATCCATCCTGGTCCGTGCTGCCTCTAGAACCCAAAGCCACGTACTTGCTTCCCTATCACATCTGGGGAAGATTCCTATAATTTCTAAACCTGACGATGTTCGTAACACGTCAAAGGGAACCATATATGCGCCGAGTTCTGTTCCGATACTTCGGATGACATTCTCGTTCACTTACAGAGCCGCATACCTATCACCGACGTTTACATCGTTTCCCTCCTCGTAAGGGGAATCCCACAGCTGTGAAGTTATGAACCCTCGTCTCCCTACTTACCTTCTCTTTGCCTTTCCCTCCAAACAAAAGTAAAACTTGGTTTTATTGCATTCGGTTTCGGACCTATCTTCCCTTCTCGAGAAGATGCTTCAGAGGTGCCATGGTGGTCCCCCAGTATTGTCCAGTCTCTCCAGACTATATGTCAGCATGTGGAAGTTCTCTCCACTCCGCCTGCGATAATCCTCCTTGTTGTCCAAATTGCAAGGGGCCTTATACGGGTTCTTGAGCAGTGCGCCCTTCATAAGTATGATCGTCGTGAGGCTATCCGCCTTGCGAAAGAATCTTCCTCTTTCTTATGCTACAGCAACGAACAATGCTTATGCGTCTCTCTAACATTGCACATCGCTCCCGTGCATTGCGTTCAGAACTTGTTCCACTTTCGCGTTCCTCCATTAAGACTTCCGTACAGGATAATGGATCACCTGATGTGGTGATTCCTATTGCTCGGGATAATTGTCCTCAAAACTCTCCTACCATGGTCCGTTTGACCACTAGTCATTCATCGCCGACACACACGTGACATGACCCTCTCTCATGATATTCACCTTGCTGATGTACATACCGCTCCCAAGGGATATCTACTGATTTTGCGACCTGTTCTGCTTCTGAGCTCGATTATAATATCTCCCGGAAATCACTTGCTTCGGTTTCCCCGAGGAAACAGAAAGACTCTTATTGGTCGCGATCAACCCTTCAAGAGTGGCTTTTTCCACACCAGACATTCGTACTCGCTTGAAAATCGTGCCACAGACTTCTTCAAACAAAGGGAGGCCGTCTGCGCTGGGAGATCTGGGTCCCTCCTGCCTAAACGGGCTCATCACTTTTCCAACTCACGTGGACAAAACCAAAATAGTGGATCCACTTCTGCCCGTTCTAATCTAATGTTCCACAACAGCCCGCGTTCGATTACTTATAGTTATTTTTAGGATTGGGCAGTTGAAACAATACGTAGTTTAGCTAGTACTAGGTTATGTTTTTTTTTATTTTTATTTTTTTCCTCGACTTCTTTTTAACTTAGTTTTTTGGCGTTTACGTATTTGAATATCCGTTATTATAATTTATACAGTTTTTAGCTTCCACTTTTTTAGTTGATCAATGGTATTCTTTTTTTCTTTTTTTGTATTCAATTTTTTTGAGAGTGTGAGAGTGTGCGAGCGTTTTTGAACTTTCTGGATTATTCATATTTTAGATATTTACTGTAAATATAGGTTTTAGCGTATTTTTAAATTTTCAGGTTTTAAATTTAGGTTTTAGCTTTACGAATAACTTTATCCTCGTTTCCTTCTTTATTTCATCTGTTGCTTCTTTTTGTTGTTTTGTGGACTGTGCTGTGCGTGTATGATGGCGGATTTGCGCAGGCGCGGCTTTCTATAGACTTTACTAACATCCGGGCTTGCACTATAACTTGCAATGCCGTTGAATACCACCTCTCTAACTCTAACCCTAATCTTTTGCTTTGTCTGGACCCAGAGGCTAAGAATGTCCATCCTCTAACTCGTTTTTAAATTATATCCAACTGATAACTTAATTTCATAAATTTCCGTCTGAAAGGGTGGAGTATGTGCCTAAATGTAACATAAACACTCCGTAACAACGTCCGTGAATCTTGAAATCTCTTAACTCGATATTCTGTGGCTAAATTCTTTCTCCTTCTACTACAATAATCTTTGCTTCTCTAATAGTCCTCCTACAGAACGACTTTCACGCCTTTTTGATTAACCTTAGCTACTTCTCAAACGAACGTTATATCTTCTCATCCCAAATACTGAGGTCCCTCTTTTAGGGGATTTTCAATGTACATAACACTGAATGGTTTGGGGTCCTCTCATACGATTTAGGTGGGAGAGGCCGAATCGTTCAGAATTCTCAACGATCTGGAGCAACTAATTAAGAACCCACACACATTCCGGATCTTCCTAACCAATTCTTGAACACACCTTGACCTATGTTTCACCACTAGTCCTTCTCTCTTAAAATAAACACCACTGTCGCTCCTATCGGTAAATCTGACCACAACCTAATATCTCTTTAATTTTATACTTTCTCTCCAACAGCCTCACTTCCTGCCCTACTCGTTTTTTCTGGCACTTTGATCGGGCCGATTGGGGGGCATTGCGTTGCTTCTAACGCTAACTATAATTGGAATGACTGCTTTGTCTCTGGTGACGCTTCCACTTCTGCCGATAAGGTGGGAGCTGTAATCGTTGATGGGATGAGCAGGTTCATTCTTTTCATCGACTAAATCTTTCTCTCCTCATAATCCAAGGTTCGATCGTGCTTGTTCTCTGGCAATTCAGGCTAGAGACAGTGCGTATCGGGAGTGGAAAAATTCTCGTCTCCTATCACTCTTGCTAATTTCCATTCTGCTAGAATCGGTTGCGGGATACTCTTTCGACGAGCAAGCGGCCTTTCATTACCGAAAGTGCGCTAAACCATCCTGGTTCTCTCTAACTGACAAATCTTCTGGCCTCTTGCCAAACCCCCCCCCCGGGGGGCGGGGGGGGGGGGGGGGGGGGGGGGCCTCGGGGGGGTGCCAAAACATCTCTAACAACTCTGTAAATCTGTCTTCCTCCTCTTATTCGCTCTGAATGTTCTGTTTGCTAATTCTCCAACTGAAAAAGCCAATCTCTTCGGCCTCCTATTTTTCCTCTAACTCAACCCTGGACGATTTCTGGCATTACTCATCCTCCTCCTTCTCCTCTCAGGTGTCCTATGCTTTGCCTGTGATTACATTCGATCGGTGCATGGGCTCCTGGAAATCTACGAACGTTAGGAAGGCGGGTGACCGGGATGGTATTCCTCCCCGAGTTTTGAGGGAGTGTGCTCCGTGCTAATCCCCCGCCCCTCGTTCACCTATATTCTTTATGTCTCAATACTAAACTTTCCCTCAGTGTTGGCAGCACGCACATGTCCAAACCTATTCCCGAAAAAAAGAAGCCGCTTCTGATCCTTCTAACTAAATCGCCCCATAGCTCTTACTTGTATTCTATCTAAGATTCTTTGAAACTCTTCTCAACTCTCATTTCTAGATCATCTGGAATCTCATTCACTTCTTTCGATCGCCAGTACGGCCTTTCGCGCTCGAGGTCTACTTGCGATATACTTTCCCATCTTTCTAATTTATGGTTTTCCGCCCTTAGGAACTACGGGAGACATTGCTGGTGGCGCTTGACATACCAAAGCATTTGACCGGTATGGCACCGTCACTGCTCTCCAAGCTCCCCTCCTTTGGTTTCCCCTTCTCTTGCTTACTTATGTCCTAGTTTTCTTTCAAATCGCTCAAATATCGGCTGTTGTTGATGGGCGACTTCTTCTTCCTTTCTGTTAATAGTGGTGTTCATCAGGGTTTGTCTATCTCCTACTTTATTCCTAACTTTCAATTAATGATCTTCTCACCTGACATCTAACTCATTCACTCATAATGCCGATGACTCAGACCTTCATTCTTCAACGTCATTTCAATGCTGCCTTCTTTTACTTCTAGAATGCCTCTCGTCTTAATCTTTCCGATCTATTCTCGCTGATTCCGGATAGAATTTCCGGGTGGGGTCGTCTGAACCTGTGAAATTCAATTCTTTAAAAAACTCAACTTCTCTTACAAATCTCCCCTCTCTAAGACACCTTCAACTTTCCCTATCTCTTTCGACGTTCTTCTCGTTCTTACCTGTGAACAATATAAACATCCTTGGCCTTAAACATAAAACAAAAAAATGTCTTGGAACCTCACATCACAAGGTTTTGGCAGGGCGCCTCAAAGAAACTGGAGTTCTGTTTAGACTGCGAGAACTTTTTTCCTCTTCTTCAAAGTTGCTCCAGCTATACAAGGGGCCTCATCCGCCCTTGTATGGAGGACTGCTCTCATATCTGGGGGGGCTCTGGTTTCACCCGGCTTTTAAAGATAAGGGTCGAGTCCAAAGTGCCAAAAGGCTTAAAATTGGTCCCCATTACTTTCCAGGTTCACTTGACCCTCTATCTTTGCGGCGTCGATGTTGGTCTTTATCTCTTTTCATAGGTACCGTAGGGCTGTTCGAGGGAACTTATCACCCGCGTACCACCACCTTTACGTCGCCCTCGTAGTACAAGAGGTGCTTTATCTGCACATGAGTTTTGTGTTGATATTGGTAACTCCACTCTAGTTTGCTCGTGCTTAACTTCTTTTCCTGCCACCTCTGGTTCTGTGAATTCACTCCATCTTCTGTGTTTCTCTGCTGAAATTTAAATCTCCCTCACTTCAAAGCGGCCTGCGTCTGCGCTCATCTGCGTAATTTGCGTTAGTAGTTCGATTCTGAGGCGTGTAACACCCCCTCCTTGAATAGGGCTCTGCCCGTGAGTGGTGGTGACAACTGTAAAAAAAAAAAAAAAAAAAAAAAACCCTCCCAAGACTGCTTTGCTTACTCAAGTGATTCTGAAACTTACTTGGATACCTCAATGAACTCTTTGGATTACTCTTCATCCATGGGAAGAGGTGGCGCTTTCTCCCTGAGCGTCAAGGGTGGGCCTGCTGCTGGTGGGATCAGGATGTGAGGAATTTTCTTCCCTCCCTGCCTATTTACCTCCACCCACTTTGAATTCTGAGCCATCTAGCAATTTTCGACCGCGAATGGCTCCCGAGACTTTAACTATGGACACCACACACTTTCCTTCCAATGTATCTCCTAACACTTCCGATGACACCATTCCCAATAGTCCTTCCCTTCAATCTTCTCCGGCCTTTTTACCTATTGGAGGGTCAACGCCCCCTTCCCAGTGTGCTGAGATATTTGGGAGGTGTGTTCGAGATGTGGAGTGTGACTTGGCACGCCTCTTCGGAGAGCCCTCTCCTGTGGTGGCCAGGAACCCCTCCTCTAGTGAGGTCGTCACATACCCCTGCTGCATGATCTTCCTCTTCCCCCGGGGTTTGACATTCCGGTCAGTGGGTTGTCCAGCGGCTCACGGAATCTTCAGACTTTAACCTCTGAGATGACTGCCAAATCCTCCCACATAGAGACTATTGTCACGGATTGCCCTGAAAATTGATTGTATTACCTTTTATGTCACGTTTCCTCCAATGGAATTGTCATGGATATTTTGCCAATTACGAAGAACCAAAGATTACTTGTAGCTCATTAGCCGTTGGCTATTTGTTTACAGGAGCTACAACTTCGCGACCGAGATCTTTTCCAACCTTCAAGATAAAGGGAACCCCTTATTTCCCCAAATCGTGGAGCCAGAGACAGGTAAGGGCACCGTTTCTACTTCACAAATGTACCATACACTGAACTTCCCCTCTACCACTCCCTTACATGCCGTAACAGATCTTATCCTCCGTATTCGCTAGCACTGTGTTCAGTGTACCTAGCGCCCAGCTGTAAATATACCAAGAAGGACCTTGTCGATCTTTTCAAGAG